>WEIS01041109.1:794-22795 GCA_013389965.1 Todus mexicanus
CCCTTCCCCCCCCCCCCCCTGCTTTTTAAGTTTTGTATTTTGGTACCAGCACCCCCGCCCCAATAAACAGTAGCTTCATGTATTTGTACTGGATTAAATTAAGCAGTTGACAATTCCTGTACTTTTTTTTTCTTAAATTAGCAGCTAAGAATTCAGAATTCTTTATGCCTAATGTTGTCGTTAATAAGTTGTATTATTGCTTAGCACAACCCATTTTCTCTCTATTTTGAAGGTATCCCTAAAGAACTAGATGTTGGACTGTATTTTGCAATAAACACCACAATGAAAAGGATTGGGATTTTTTATCTTTCCAGCTTCCCAGCAGCAGGTCTTAAGGTGCCAGATTGTCCTGTGTATAAACCCAGCACTTCCAAGATTTCTCATCATTAACCCAAAAGCCACCGAAGGCAACGAGAAGGTTGTTTTCCTAGACCTCAATAAAAGTTGGCTCCAGCCTCCAGTCCCCAGAGGGTTTGCCTTAATATCTATCACTGTAATATCTAACCTTTTTCAAGTGCCAGATATGCAGGCGCTGCGTGGCTAAAGCCGATCTTGAAGCTCCCGATGCCTCTTTAATTTGCCGAGACCCGACACCCCCAGACATTGCGAGGCTGCTCCACTTTGATGTGGAAAGCGCGTTGGCACTCACTGCAAAATTCTTGAAGGCACGAGAAGAGCCCTTTGAACTGCGGACAGGAGAGAAAACTTGGGGACAGTTGTGAATGTGTCTGCTCGTCCCCTGCTGCTCCGGGTGCAAACAGCCCCACATCACAGCAGGGAGGGCAGGAGGGGACACGCGCTGGCTGCTGCTGTCCCAAGCAGGTCCTGCTCTTCTCCTGGCCTCTCCAGGGCAATGCTTCAGCCTGGTTTGCTCCTGGGAGGGAGCCAGGGCTGTGCCACCACCCGCACCCATGATGAGGGGGCAAGGGATGCTCTACCAGGTTTATTTTCCAGCCAGGGGAAAGAAGAGGAGGAGGAAAGACAAGTCAAAAAACAGCCCTAGAGCTCCGCCACTGTGTTGCGCCCACACTGCAAACGCTTTGACGCTGTGTTACCTGGGTGTCCTGACGGCTCCTAGCGCAAACACAGCGGCAACACGCGCTCGAGCCAAATCAGGAAGCTCAGGGTGTAAAACACACAAGTGGGGGAGCACGACTGCCTTCCATGCGTTCATTTTTGCAGAGTGGTTTCCTTAAAGCTGGAAGGGCTACGGTCAGCGGGCCAGCAGTTTGGGGGGGCTTTTTTGCTGCCTTTGGAGCAACTATTTCTAAACTTTCCTTAACTAATAGGCCACAACACCAAAGAAAAAAAATAAAAATAAATTTTAAAAAACCCAAAACACACACAAAATACACCCAACAAAAAAACCCCAAGAGATTTGCACAGTGTCGCTGCAACAACATTTGCAACCCACCAGCGTCGAGGCTGAACTGGAAAAGATTTAAACAGACACACAAACAAGCCAACCCCCTTTCACGCATCTTGCTCACTGGCTGGCTTGCCTGCGTGAAAAAAACCAAACAACAAACAAATAACCAAACAGGCTTTACTTTTGTAATAGCTGCTGTGGTTGCAGCTGCCATGGGCCAGTGCTCAGCACCAGCAGCCCCGGGAGCTGCGGGCACGGGGCACTGCGAAAATCCCACAGAGCAACCAGGTGAGGTTCCACAGAGCACAGGACAGTTGCTGCTGATGCACACACAGAGACGGGAAGCTATTTCACCAGGATAACTCCCAAGCACACATTAAAACCATCTTGCTGTATAGGAATAGCAGGGTTAATAAACTGCCCAGGTGAGGCCTGTCAGGTGAGGCCTCCCCGTGAGCAGGTACGTTCAGGACACGCTGTGGATCATCTTAAGCATCTCTCTGGGGCATCGTTTCAGACTAAGGTTAGTGCAGAAAACCAGAAGTGACAGGTTTGCAGGTGCCCATAGCACCAGCCCAGTACCACGCAGGCTCCACCCTGAGGAAACAGGGATGCAGAGAGGAGCAGAGATACCCCTGAGACTGATCCTTCTCCCGCTGAATCCTCCCATTCCCACCGACTCACAGCCAAGGGCTTGCCAAGCCAAGACTCGTATCCACTGCATTGCATTTAAGTGCTGGAGATGAACTGTTCTTCCTCCCATTTGTCTAATTGCTTTTTAAAATCCGTTTACATTTCTGGCACCCAGACTACCCAAGGCAATGAGCGTGTCTTATGCAAGAGCCAGAAACCAAATGCAAATTGAAGCAAACTCAAGAGAAAGTTACGCATCATCCCACGATACAAATTTTCATTCTCTTTATACAGCTCCAGAGACAATATTGAGTCTGAACAAACACAAAAAACAACTCTGTGTCTTAGAGCTGCACCTTGCCAGAGATATTATGGTCCTGGAGAAGCTGAAGCTCTCTCATCCTTCCCCCTTGTTGCTTGGATACAACAGTCATCAATTCTCACTCCATTCACTACAAAACAATAGAAATTCAGGATCATCTTAATCCATCACGGCACTGTCAGGGAGCCCCACCACCCCTGCCCACGGTACCCGCTTTCTGCGGGAACACCCAGAGAAATGCCCTGTGCACAGAGTGGCAACAAGGCCACAAACCCCGTGCTGCCTGCAGGACACCATCCATCAGGCTGATCTCATCATTTCAGCAACGATCTTACCTGGGCAGCAAACTCCTGCATAGCAATTTTCAAAATAAGCAACACAGAGTAGGATAAAGTTCTGTCACCTTCTGATCTATAAAGGCTTCTTCTCTAGCCGCAGCCAACGGGCATTCGAAAGGGCTGATGATGGCTTCAAACCTGAATGCATTTACTTATGATTACCCAGAGTCAATTGTGATTTGAGACACTGACCCCAAACACCTGTAACTCATTGCAAGCTTGGAGAATGGATGAACTGACCCTGTAAAGCCTTGAGGAGCAACCTGGCTGTGGTCCTAATCACAATGAAAAAGTGAAAACCTGAATCTGGGCCAGGTGCTTTGTGAACTCCAACCCAAATCCTGCTGCCTGTCCCCAAAGAGATGCAGGCACCGCTTCTCCCCTTCAGAGTTGAAAGCTCCTCACAGCACTGGGGCACTTTAAGGTTGCTGGGGATGCCCTGGAGCTGGCACACCCCACCAGGAACCCCGGCCAGGGTTGTGGAGCTGCTTGGACAGTCCTGAAGCAACACCTTCATGTCTGAACAGCCTTGGTAGAGCTGCTGTTTGCAGGGCACAGCCATTGCCAGAGCAACCCGTGGGATAAGAAACCTGTGGGAGAGCACTCAGATTGGTCTGAAATAACCATTGGCTTTGTGGAGGTTTACCACGTCTGTCCCAGCAGCGCACTTGTGCCTTTATTGTGGGAAAGGACTGGTTTATATTTCTCTTTGAATGAGAAAGGGAAACATGTTTTAAATGAAGAAATAATACAGCCCAGCTATAACACTACCACAGACCAGGGCATGTTTATGTCTGAGGTGTCTGCTCAACTAACAGGGTTTCAGAGAATCAGTGTTGGGATATTTGTACCATGATAATAGCCCAAGCTGAGCTTTCCTGGTCCTTCCAATCTCAGACAGGTTCACCAGTGTCACCACATCACCTGGTGCCTCTTGGCCATGCTGCCATCCAGGCGCCCATCCCAGCACCCTCACTGGGAGCAGCAGCCTCAGCTTTTCTTCTTGTTTCTTCTTCCCAGTAGATGGAAATGTGCCCGCAGCCTAATTCCTCTTCAGGCAGGCATTGGCTAGGGCTGCCTCCATTGCTGCGTGGAGCAAAGGTGAAGTTCAGGTGTGCACGGTGCCAGCCTGCCCTGGACAGGGACAGACTGCATGTGCTTGGGGCAGCCCCGGCACTCGGAGCCAGGCGGGTGTTCATGTTTGTCTGGGTACGCTCCCAGTGCCACTAGGACAGGCTGAGGACATCACCCAGCACAGACACTGGATCAACGCTGTTGCTTTGTCTCCTTCTCCCAGGAGAGAGCACAAGGATGGCTCTGACAGAGACTTCACACCATCACCATCATTTGTGTGCCTCGCCAGGCTGTCCCCACCGGCTGGCAGGGCTGTTCGTGCTCAGAGGTGGAGGTACCACAGCGAGCAACGGCAGCCCCAGTCTCCCTCCCCTCGACAGGTCACGTTGCTGTACGGGGACCAACAGCGAACTGAGAATGGAGTTCATTTAACTCCCAAAGTGCAGGCTCTGCAGATGGTCTTTGCAAAGCAGTTTGGAGGTGCCTGGATTTTGTCCCAGCGCTGCTCCCACCCAAGCTGGGGGCTGCTCTCACCCCTGATGCCCCCCAGTAGTCCCCGTTCCCTGCACCCCACTGCCAGCCCTCCTCTACCCCAGCCTGCTCCGCTTCAGCTGTTAAACTCCTTGCCTGGTGGGTTACCTTTAATTTATGCCGCCAGTGCCCTTTCATGGATTATAATTCTGTACGAGATGTTTGTGCTGTATCCTCCCCCCGTATTAAAGTGTCAGGAGTATATCCCCAAGCCATCCATCTTCAACACTTCTGCATGGGCTTGGCAATTCTCTGACATGAATATTATGGCTCTCAATGCAGAGCCTCCATCACTCATGCTGACAAGTGTTAGAATCTCCTCTCTTGAACAGGGTAAGTGACCTTTTCATATGCAGCGTAGATTCCCGGTCACACTGCATCTGGTGCAGCGAAACCAGTGAGTGCCAGCAATTCCCTAAAGCCTTAGAAAACAAGTCACGGGTCCTTTTCGACTTGCAAAACCCAACCCTTAGCATGACAAAGTTAAAGGGCCTTAAGCAGCCCCTCCTAGTGCCAGTCCCGTAGAGAAGGATGAGAAAGCATCTGTGCGATGCCTCCTGCAGGATTTATTGACGGGGTTTTCGAGGAAAGATGGGGGAATTGGGCTTGCTGGAGTGTATAGGAAAGATTTTTGTGAGCAGTAAGTGACTTTACGACCTCAGCTCTAATGTTAAGTGATTTTTTATTTTTATTTTTTCCAGTGAGGTGCTTAAAGTTAGATTCCCCCCAGCCTGTCAGAGCTGCTCAGCACCTGGGCTTCCCACAGTGTGTGCGGGAGCTTCCCTTTACCTGTGCCTTGAGAAAAGCAGAGGAAGAAATCAACCCTTAAAAGTCCTTCCAGCTCAGACCTTCACAGCTCTGCTGCTGTGGGAACACCCAGTCCATGTTGCCCAGCAGAACTTGAATCCCCCAGGACTGAACCATGTGGCAATTTGAGTTAAATCCCTCCTACAAAATTCACACGTTACCCCAAATCTTTGGCTAAAATGGTGCCTTTTTCTCTTTCTTCTCTACAGAGCAGAGGTATTTTCATAGCAACCTTCCCTCTATGAAGCTCCCTGTGGTGGCTCATCGCCAGCACAGAGCAACAGAAACTTGTTAGCACCTTTGCAGCTCCCTCTTAATAAGTCAAGGCAATTAACAGCTTCACTATTTACAAAACAAATCCTCTTCACAACACCTGAGAAAGAGAGTTACAAGTGTTTCCCAAACATTTTCTCAGTTGGGGAGAACACCTACAACAACTGTCTGCTGGGATGTGCTGCAGCTGCTCTCCCTGGCTGGAGAGGACAAGCTCATATTCTCCTGCTGCGCTTCCATCCAGGAGGCCTGAGCAGCAAGATCTGCTGGGAAGGCTTCTTCTTCTTCGGGGGTTACCCCAAGGAGGAAGAAGGGTACAGGGAGCCAGGGTGTGAATTTACTGCCCACCTGCTGGTCTTTACTCTGGTGCGGCCACGTGTGATGGTGTATAAGAGGTGTGCAGAAGGTAGGTTGCTCCCCTCTGAAGATGTCCCATGGGTAGCTGGGAAGGAGTGGGTAACACACAGCGGATTTACACCTCTGCGGAGGGATTCTCAAGCTCCCCCACCTCTTTTTCTGGTCCCCTGCTCTCTCCTAGGATACATCCCATGCCCCCCGCTTTGCACATCACTGGGCTTACAGTGCAGTAAATTCTCCCTTTTCAAACAAGCCCCAAGGAGATGAGCAATAGAACAGAAGAGATTGATGGATGAGAGAAAATCAAATCAACACAACTTGCGAGGTACTTTCCAAACTAATTCCTTCCTCCTCTTTCCCTCTCCCATCCCGCCCTCCCTTCCCCCAAACACACGCAGTGGTCCACAATTTACAAACAAGAAAGATGATGTTCTCCCTAAGTAAACTGTTATTTAGGTGCAGAGGTGACTGCTGGGACAACTTCACATGGGAGCACTCCCAGACAAAGTGGACTCGGTCCAAACACTCCAGGATTTTAGAAAAGACCCCTTTTAAGGACTGCATCAGCTCTTGGGCTCTAACTCATCCCTTCCAGAGGTGATGGAAATGCAGAAAGGAAAGGAGAGGGAGATGGTGGTAACTCCAAGTGCAGTAAGGAGCAGAGAGTGATGACCACAGCTGGGAAACGTTCACCAAATACAGTTAGGATACAAAGAAGAGTAGAAATCATGTGGGATATGGCCAGAAAACGGAAGAGAAGAAGCCTAAATCTGTTGTAGAAAGGAAATACAGAGGTTTAGAAGGACATAGTGGAAAATAGAGAGAGAGATCTCAAGCAGTATTTTGGCTTTTATTTACTTTCTCCCTAGTCTTTCTTCAGTGTCCCACGCAGCATTAGTCGAAGCCCCTTGTGGGCATGGCCAGGAGAGAATAGCTCGTCAGGGGACATAGGGCCACAGAGCCCGGACAGTATACGGCCCTTCATTTCCTCCTCTGATGCTTTCACTAGCTCATGGGATGCCATAAAAGATGATAATGACGAGGTCAGTAGAAAGACTGTAAAACAGTGGGGAGAGGCACAAGCGTTACGTCACTTGGGCTCAAACTCGGGCCATGTGTGGACTGAGTTTGCTGGTTGCGAGATCTTCTGCTTGGGACAGCGGCCGCGCTCCATGTCCCACCACAGAACCTGGCTGCCACTGCTCAAAACTGCTGTGATGAGTTACGTGGCCCGTGACGTTGGGTTGCGAAGTCGGTGGGACTCTTGTCATTGATTTAGGTCAAGCCTGGCAGTTCAGTCGGATGTAGGCGAGGGTAAGGACAATGGCTCTTATGTTTCTTCCCAGTTCCACAGACTTTTCTAGCTCACAACTATGGCTCCTGGGGATCATCCATCAAGACTACAGTTGGCAGCTTTAAGCACAGCAATTTCTCTTTCTCTCCCTTTTGCCCAGTGCCTTGAAGCTAAACCTTCTCTGACCCAGATCTCCATCCCCACTCCTGCCAGGCAGAGAGTTCTTCTGGCCAGCTGCCATCGACGGTGATAGGGACATGGCACCTCCTCCCTATCACTAAGTGGATTTCGAAGGCAATAGGCAAGAGAATAATTAAATTAACTCAGTCCCAAATACCTCCCGAGGTGCTGAGCATTCCCAGCATTGCAGCAGCACCGCAGGTGTCAGGAGAGCAGGTAATTCCAGTCAGTAGCAGGCTGCAAACGTGGCTCCAGGGGACACCTCTGCTGGCGTGGGAGAAGCGGCGGCAGCCGAGCCTGGACAGGAGCTCTGGGAAGAGACTCTCTGGATGGCTTTGCTCCAGCCAGGAGTGTAACAGCTACGTTTATGCTTTAATGTGCTTAAGTTAATAAGACTTATCCCGGGGTAAACACAGTTGTACTTCCCAGCTCAGGATACTTTGTCCTCCTCGTTCACTCTTGTCCCATAGGCTTTCCCCCTGCGGGGTGCTGGGGCTGTCATCCCAGGTACCAGTCTCAGCCTCTGTTTTACCAACCAGCCCGCTACTTACACTCCCTGTGAAACATCAATGCACTTTTAACAGCAGCACATTCATTCTTTTGCCCCGATCTACTAAAGGCCGCAAGACTCGAATCTGGATGTGAGAGAGCGCACGATTTGGGAGTGCTCAGCTCGCAGTCCTCACACAGCTCCAGCTCCAAGGTGTGCATGGAGCGCCTGGGCCAGCTCCGGCCAGGATTAGTGGCAGGGCAGAGGACAACCCCACTGCAGAGCTTTATCTCACCGATCGCCAGAGATGCCACAAATCACCATCCAGTCCCTTTCAAGCAGTTGGGAGCACTAAATTGTACCTCTTGTATCCAGACACCATCCAACCTCCCAGGGCCAGGCCAGGTATATTGATAAGGAGATAGTGTAAATGGTCAAACAGGACGGAGCCCAAAGTTCACCACTTCCTGTGCTTTAACCTAGGAAGTGCCATATCTGCGGGAGAGTCTTATTACTTCAGCAGAAAAAATAACAACCACCAACCAACCCAGGCTTGGAATTCGTTTTTGAAGTGTTTCAAGCCAAAGAAAAATGCCTGGTCTACTGCAGTGGGCAGTCAACTAAACTTACAGTGTGGCCAGCAAGTCAGGTACCTGGCACAGGAGTCAGAAAAAAGTCAAGCCTGGAATAAACACATCATCAGCTGTTCGCAGGGACACAGCCCCCTTTATGAGGGGAGCACCACACAGCCTCCAAAGTGAGGGTCTAGATACCTTCTCAGGACATTGTCTCTAATATCACCCATTTGAGAAAGCAACAGCTCTTTGAAAGTAGAGAGCGATGCCAAAAAAACAAAAGGCACCTTGATTTCCACACTGGGAAGTCAGGTATAACAGCAGCGATGGCAAGGACAGGAGTGCCCAGTCTACAGAAAGACTTGGGCTGCCCCAAGGCAGCCTCTCTGTGCTGCGACCTGGCTCAAAAGACTCCTCGTCTCTTCTCTCATCTGCCAGAGCCTTCTTAATTCAGCTGAACGGGTTAATTGTGACTCATCTTATTTTTTCTTCCAAAGAAAAGATGCAGACAGTTACCGCGTTGCCCTTAGGTGTCTGCACCCCCTGCTGCGCCCTGAACTTAAGACACCAGAGGCGCTGCAATATTAGCTGCACTGGAATGTTTTGGGTTTCCCTTGCAAAACAGGCCCCGTCTCTCCAAGTGTGAATGTGCTTCAGTTACCTAAACAGACTTGAGAGGGGGGAATTTCCATCTTTTGTAGTTAAGAATTGCCATTTTTGTTGAAAACCAATGGAAAAGGGCACGCCTCAACGCGTCCCCTCGCACGGTATCTCAAGGTAAGAAGAAACTTTCAGAAGACAGCTTTTGCCTCTGAAGATAAAACAAATTCTCGTCAGCAACCTGTCACCTCCAGACCGACGTGCAAATCCCACAACCTCCGAGAGCAGGAACAGTTTAAAGTTACACGTGAGCACATCAAAGGCACGTTCCACTGCTGGCAAACCCAGCTGGCACCAGGTATGGCTGGTTCACATGCGCAGGTGGGGTGGCAAGTACGAACTGCTGAAAATTCTTCTGTCTTTAAACTTTCTCGACCGTAAGGAAGAAAACCTGTAGGAGATCTGCAAATTAGTACTAGGTGGTAATGGATTTTCATTGGAACTGGGTAGATAAATAACCAATTTTTTGTCAGGAGTGAGAATCAAAAGCTGCCAGTTTATACTGTCAGGATGCTATGTTTTTCAGGTCCTACCCAAACCACAGCAGAATTACACCAGATTATTGTATGTAAGGATGTGATCCAGCACCACCTTCTGCAGTAAATCTCTAAAAGCACGCATAGACCTCTTTGTTTCATTTTAAAAATATACTTCACACCTTTTCCCTCATGCCAGATGACGAAGGTCATGTGAACCCAGAAAAAAAAAGCAGTTGCGGGGGGGAAAAGCTAGCTAGAAAATATAGCTGTGGGTCAGTCCTGCCTACACTCACCTGTGATCGTCACTGAGCAGAGTTCAGTAAGAGTATTTGCAAGGCGTGGGCATAGGGAAACGTTTTAGTTTGGTGTTGTAAGAACCGAGGAAGACACAGGAAACTGACGGTGAGTTTGCAGAGAAGAGGAACATGCCTGTCCTCGTTTGGACTTTTTTTCTACCTCTTCTCTTCATTTCCCAGATCTGAAAGATGGTGTAAGGGAACACAGTGTGCGATTTCCTCTCAGGTCATTGCCTTTAGTGGCTGTAGACAGCAACACAGAGCAGAAAACGAAAGTTAGAGATGTCACTAAAGAAGAGAAACATGGAACCTCCTGGTCACAGACTCAGCCGCGTCCCTGGAGCTGAATTACTCCAGCCTCAGAGCTGTGCTCTAAAACTGACAGTCCAACAGACACGACATCAGAACTGTGCTGGCTGGCCCTGCTCGTTTTCTCTTCCAGGGATGAAGGAGGATTTCTCACCGCCCAGTACAGCTCCCCAGCCTCGTGCCCCTGCAGCTCTGTTACACAAAAGGTTTCTTACTACTATTTTCAGTAAAAATGTTGGTTTGGCTTCAATTTATCGCCATTAATTTGAATTCACACATAGCTGTTACTGCAATGCCTCAGCAAGAGCCATGCTAGAGTATGACCTTTTCCTTTATTGTAAGACATCCTTGTAAGAACTTAGACCAACTGAGTCCTGAAGGTTATTCTGCAATACGTGGTATTTTAAAAAACTAGCCTTGGCTGGGCTGAAAGAAACCTGGCCACTCACCTTCGATCACTGAGTCGGGAAGTCCAGAAGTCATTAACAGACTTGTAACAGGCATCGCTACAGGGATAGCAGCTTTCTGCATCAAACCATCACACCACACGCAGAGGAATTCTCTACACGTGTTCAGGTAACAGTCACTGCCTCCAAGGAAACATTTTAAAACATGGTACGTCACACAATCCAAGCACCACATGACCGGCAAATCTTGAGAACACGGGTGTTAAACTCCCCATTCCTACGTAGAAGTAGGTAATTAAACGTGCAGATCCCAGCAGTGCACACACAGTAACCGTCTGCTTGTGCAATGACCCAGACTTCCACCCCAAAGTCTAGTGCAGATGATAGGTGCACAAGCACGAACACTCCAAGTTCAACCTTGCAGTCCACAAGGGATTAAATCATCACGGGAACATTTACCCACATTGAGATGGGAAAACTGAGATGTTTGGCACACAGAAAACAGGTGAACAACCCTGAGTTAAGGGACCCGGAACCTTGACTCGTGTTGTGTTCTAAAAACGAAAGTGAAGAGACTTCCTCCACATGAACTCAGAGGACATCAGGTTGGGCTGCAGATCCAGTACTTGGTGCAAAATCTCCATAACTACAAGTAGGCATTTTTTTATTGAAGAGCTGTACTGATACACTGCTCAGCTGGTAGGACACAAAGCTGGAACTAAAGAGATCCTTGATCCTGCTAAAGGATGATCTGACAGAGTCATCTCACTTCTCCATCCCTGACCTTCACACCTGTACCATCTGTGTACTGTGAGTTCTTTTGTGCAGCATTGCCTCAACTACCGAGGAGAGATGTTATCAAGAAACCAGGCACCATTATTAAAGCTTCGTTTAGAGATTACTTGAAATTGTTCATTCCATGGATCCCATGTGGTCTGAAGAAGAGAGAATGAGCAACTGGGAATGACACCCCACGGCTGCTTTGTAGTGTGGTGACAATCTTTGCCACAGGTAATGATGAAATAATAGCAATTCTTTCACTACTTTTGGAGAACGCCTCAACACTGAGTTGAGCATGCAGGTGAGGCAACATTTTATTGGGGTTTATTAGAAAAAAAGCAATAAAAGGCTTAAGAACCATCACAGACCCTAACTACACGAAGCTAATAATCAGTATGATAAACTATCACTTACATGAATAGGAAATTGAATGGACATTGCATTTCCTAGGCCTTTGTTGCCTCCATTCAATTGTAGTGATGGTGCTATTCAGGGGAGCCAGCGTGGTGCCTGTTTACAAGAGAACTTTGCAAAACAAAGACAGTCACGGTCAAAACTTTGCTGGGCAGTTCAGTGTATTTACATGGAAGACCTCTAAAGAAAAAAAAAAAAGTATTCTGAGGTAGCCTCATGGGACAGTTTAGTTGGAAGCGGTGAGTAGCAGGGAATGATCTTGGGGCAGCCTAGATGTATGGTGGCCACAAGAAGAAAGCATCTGGTTTTCAAACAGAGGCTTGATCAAACTCCCTTGTCCAGGCAAAACCATCACTGCACAACTCCGTCAGCAAAACGGCACATGACGAAGTGTTCTGCCTGCACAAAACAGCATTGGCCAAGTCTGGCTCCAGAGAAATCTGCCACAAACTCTTTGCTTTCTATGGGAGAGGAGAACGTGCCATGCAAACATCTGACAATACATTTCAGATGTACCTATAACACAGCATCAGAGCAGCTCCCAGAATCAATCTCATTTTCCTTCTTTCTTTTAACTAAGAGGCTGGAATTGCTCTGGATTTACAACGAAGCCAAGAGAAAGCACAGTTGGAACTGCTGTTTTTAAGAAGAACTTGCTGTGCCGCAACTTTCCACGGTTCAGTTGCTAAATTACACATTATAAAAATAAGTAAGTGCAATTGAGAGACTGTGTTAATCTCAGAAGTTTAAACATCGCCCTGTAATGGCTGCTTTATATTGGCCGACAGTAAAGCACTTTATGGGGCACGCAGGAGGTTTATCCGCACGCGTACGTTAAATACTCCTGGGAATTTTCTCACATAGAGAGACGAGGCCTGACACAAAACTAAATACATACAAAACATCGGCGTCATTCACACTGCCACAGGAATGCCACCCAGTAAGAGGAAACTTTACGACAGCTAAAAGATAAGAAGCGGGAGCCAGCACGGCAATAAGACGTTTCTTCTGGAAGTGCAGAATTTCCTAACCTGACAATCAGTGCAGGTTCTGGAAACAAAACAAAAAACAACTCTCCCCTCGCAAGGAAATGAGAGCTTAAGCACTGACTATAAATAGATTACAGAGCAGCACGGGTGGTTTGCAGAGCAGTTTACTAAAGCCAAGAGCATTCGGAGCCAAATTAGGGTTTTGCACATAAAAATTTCCCTGGAATTTGGGATGAGTTCATATGCGATTGCTCGCCCAGGCAGGCTGGGGCTGGCAGAGCGCGCCCAACTGCCTTTCGCAATTCTCTCTAGTAATACAGAAGAGCCATCAAGGCTGGCCGAGAGATCTCAGGCGAGAAGACTTTTAAATAAAGTGAATACGATGGTAAGTAAGTTGCAGTACCAGTGTTGTGTTTTTCAAATCTTTTTTTATTAATAATCGTGCTTCAGAGCAGCACCACAGCTAAGCAACACTGAGCCAGGCAGGTGTGCTCAGGGCACAAAGTGCGATGCCAAACAAGACAAACTAAGCACACCCAGCAAGGCACTACATGAGGTGCTTTGTAGGAAAGCACCGCCTCCCTCAGCTGTAAACCACTGACAAGCAGTAAAACAAGGAGAATTCTTAATCCTTCAGTGTTATCATTATTAGAGTATCATTCACCCGCTTGTCCGCAAGCTGCCTCCTTCTCCCACCAACTGCTTCTTCTCACAACAATGCCTCCTCTATGGCTCAGAGGAGCGACAATAGGCTCTCCCCTGAGCTGGTGGCAGCATCTCCACCACCACTTGGCAGGAGGCAGCATAACAATCATTTGACAGGCGTCCTCCCAAGGAGCCTCAACACATCACTCATGCTGCTGACACACTCCGCACCAGAGGAGCCCATCCAGGCTACAGAGGATTTCTAGGTACAGGGGGCTGCTCTCGAGTGACTTTGGAGAACGTAGCAGGTTTTCCCTTTTTCCTAACAGCAGAACAAGGACGTACCCATTTCCTGCGATGGTCCTTTCGACTTTGCCATGCTGGTTTGAGCTACACCTGCATGAGCAAAGCAAAGCAGCAAGTAATCAGTAGAGAGGACTGAAGTCCTATTTCTAGTCTAAGAACCGATCCATTGTCTGCCATCTAAAAGGAAACGCTGCTGCAAAAACAATTGCAAGCTACATTTTTACGATGTGCAAAGAGTCTCTCTTCCCAATGATCCCATTGTTGGGTAGTGTGAAAGCAACCCACATTTGCTGTCCAGAGTAACACAAATCATCTCGATCTGACTACTCTGACTTAACGAATTAAAATTAACCACGACCCTTGTGTCTTTAAACAGAACCTGTCCTTCTAATATGGCACTGAGAAAGGTGCAAGTTTGAGATACTCCTTCCCTTCATTTAGTGCCCCAAGACAAACGTCCATCAGTTTATCACCAATGGACTAGCTTTGCTTAGACAACTTGTTTAAACGACAGTCAAGATTAATGACTTAAATGAAGACAGACAAATCCTCTCTTCTTTCCTACGCGAGAAAGACAAGGGTTTGCAAATATCCATGAAACACTTCTCTTGGGGTTTTTTTCTTAAAATTGCTGTATGAAAGTCCTAAGCTCTGAACAGCGCCTCATTTCTGAAGCTCAGCGTGTTGGAATGCTCGGCTTTACACAGGCAACGGGGAGCTGGCTTTGATTGAGGTTTCTGCCACCTTTAAAGTATGGTCAAGGTTCCTGGCAGTATAACTGCTCTTAAAGATAATAAATCCCTTATGAGACAGGAAGGCTGAACAATCTTCTAGTTCAGACTAGCGCAATCTGTATAGCTCCAAGAATAACTTCCAGAGAAGGTGATAGCAAGTGTGCGATAAGCTAAGTTCCAGAAGAAAGTCTGTTGAGAGAAAAAACCATCACCACACAATTATGGGAAACAGCCTGAGCTGCTGGGTTTATGGACATCACTCTACTCCAGCACTCGGGCAGTAAAACTAAAATGAACTCCCTCCAAGTTAAAAATACCCAATAAAACTCAATAGGCAAGGTAATTCTTTCGACCAGACAGAGCGAGAAGACAGGCGACTTACCCCCCCCCTAGTGAGCAGCTTACCTTGCTGGCTCCAGACAGCAAGGTACCTTTCAGTTCACCTGTGGTTTTTTTTCTAAAGCCAAGTTTTCTGTGATACGGATTTATAGCACTGACCCAGCCTACATCACCCTGGACCAAATAAAAACCTAAAGATCAAAAGCTGTGTAAGCAGTGTGTCCTCCAACAGGTTCTCCTGTGGTGTTACAGCTCCCCCAGGGGACCAGGCTGTTCATTTTACATTCCCAGGACTGACCTTCTGCCCACATCTCACTTTTAACGCAGGTTCCTCGCAAACTCAGCTGTCGGATTTGCTGGACCAGCCCTTGCCCTAAGTGTGTGCATAGAGTCAGTCAGGACAGCACCTGAAGGTATCTTCTTTCTTTTTATCTTTCCCTTGGAAAAACGCAAGGGACCACCAGTCGGCAACTGAAAGTGTTAGCTCTAATATTTGAGCATAAATCCAGGATAGACCTACACTTGAATGACTGAAACTTTATATTGCATGGCTTATAAAAGCAACATTTGTGACATCAGCTGCTTTTGCCCTTTCTCCTCGTAAGGACTCACACACACTCTCTAGTAAGTTCCATTTTTCTATAGGTACAGCACAGCTCTGTCACAAAAGCAACCCCCAAAACTCCAGCAGTAATATAAAGGAGATTTTTATTGTCAAGCAGCATCAGATCAAAATAAGTACGCAAAAGCCATAGGAACTAACAAAATACAGGAGAACATCTGGTGAATTCACAGGATTTTAGTTTCTGGCATCTTCAAAAAGGCCATTTTTTTGTTTGGCTGACTGTAAACCACAAAGCACAACTGTCCTGTAATCAGAGCACTCAGACACGTATAGGGCCAGTAATTATAGCCAAAACAAATTAGTTGTAAACAGATCTCTTTACTGTAATTCTAACCACCTCAGATTTCTTTTCTTCATATCTGTGGGTTTGGGCTTGCTTTTTTTAATTGTTTCTTCTCCCAAGATTTTTAGGTCTCAGTACTGAAGGGACCAGTTCTCTAAGCATTATTTCTCTGGGCTGGCAATAGCGGTTTATTTAAAGAGAAGATAAACAATTAGCTTAAAGTTTAACATTACAGACAAGTAACTTGTGTTTCTGGTAGTTACTCAAGCTGGAGGAGCAAGTGTTTTTATGAAACAAACTATGAAACTGCTTGTTTGTTTAGTATTACTCAAGCACAGGAGTATTGCAGAGATGTGAAAATGTTATTTTCTTCATTCTATCCCCTCGAGCCCCAAGATACACAGCTTCAAGTTAACAGTGCAACTACAGTTCTTTGAAGAAAATGTAAAAGCCTCAAGCCCCTTCAGAAAACAGTCCGGTTACTTTAGAAAAGGTAATAGTGCAGAATTAGTCCTTGACTAAAATACACCTTCTTGTGACTTCTATTGGAAAGTAAAGGCTGATTTATAATCCCTGTGCCTTCCACCACCAATGTACCTTCAAATATCGCCTTCAAATTACGTTCCGACAAGCACTCCAGTGAGTCATCTTCAAGAGTGACCTTAACTCAGTGATGTAATCAGCAATTACAGTTCTCAAGTTGCTAATATGCCTTCAGTAACTGCTTTCTAAGTTACATCCAAGCACCCCCCTTCATCATGAAATTTATGTCTGCTAAAAAACCTGGCAAAACAGAACTTTCAGTTTCACAAAGCACAGGCCAGCTTATGTCATTAGGGAATCCGCACCGGTGTAAATAATTTGGTTCTTCTCAGACAGCAAGATAAATGGTTAAATAAAACAGCAGTTAAGTCACACCTGATGGGAATTGTCTTTTTCTAGTCACCTGACACTAAAAAAAATAATCATGTAATTCTACATTCGCTTTGTCAATAGAAAGGCTACTAGAACTATTCAATCCTGGTTAAGTACAAATTAATTTACCCCACGAAGACGCAGGCAGGTTAAGACAGCAACGTTTACTTAGAGAATATGGATTTACACAGCCAAGGGATACACTGAAAATGATAATATTCATCTGTAACTTGGAATGCTTGAGATGGTTTCCACTGAGCTCTCACCCTCGACGCTCTTCTACAGTGACCTGATGTTGCAGCTTGGGTTTATTAGGATTGTGTTCAATCAACCAGTCAGCAAGCCAAATCTGGGGAACAAAAAAAACCCAACAAACCAAACATTTTCAGTTTTCTGTTGTCTTCTATTAAGTGTACAGGAGAATATTATTTAGCTAGTAATCATCATTAAAAGCACCACCTTCTGCACTGGAATCACCTTACAGTACCTAAAACTATAAAAACAAAACACGGTTACTTTTTGAAACGAATCTTTTAAGTTTTCCAGCACATTATACTTAAATAAGAATGTGGGAGGCAGGAATGCTGGAGCCTGAACTTCATCTGCCAACCTCTTGGCCTGGCCCCGGGCAAACTGACCCTTTGCCTTGATTTCTCCACTTGTAAGAGAAGTTTTTAACGCGTCTTTATTTACTTGACAAGGCTGTTGACAATTAGTTTCTGGAATGCTAAGTACAACAAACGTCATACCATACTGTGAAGTGAAGGAACTGATAGAATAGCAGCCCAGGAAGGTAAGCAACGCTCTCCTTTTACTACCAGCTTTTTTAAGAACTGGTTTGCAAAGAAAATGACAAGCAGCAGATCGCTATGAAAATCCTCACAGGTTAGTCATGAGCAGCAGAACAGTCAGAACTCAGGACAGAAATGGAAATCAAACAAAAATAAATCGCAAAACAGAGAAGCCCAAAAGTCCTCAGAAAGACTACTGAGGAAAAGGAATTTTTTAAACGAAGTCTGATGGAATTTATCCTGTGTTACTTAGAGCTTTGGCTGAGACAAGCTCTATGCTGCTAGCAAGTCTTTCTGAGTGGACAGATGGCTTCTGATGCCATCTTCAAAAAGAAAGAAAAACTTAATAATAAAACGGAAGAGCCAAATCACCCCTACTTCAATTCTTCTGTTCCTGGAAGGTTATAAGAAAAAAAAACACAGCAACATTCCCTCAGTCTCCCTGTAAATCACCCACCAGATAACAAACAGGAAAGCCGTAGCCAACGTGTATTTCTGGAAAAGAACAGTATCAAAGTGACATTATCTTCCTTTTATTACAAGGTCACAAACATTATTTACAGGGAAGGAAGAGCAAATACCATGTTTTCATTTCAGTAAAGCTATCGACATCGCTTCATATAGCTTTATAGCTTTCTTAAAAGCAACGAAGGAAAGCACGGTCTCTAAGTTACTATTAGCTACCACATAACTGGCTAGAAAATTGAGCTCAGAATGCAGGGATTAACTGGGATAAAAACCAAACAACGAGTTAGCGATACGTGACTTACTACGGTAAGGAAAATATCAGGTTTTAATACAGCGAAGAGTCAACTGAAAGGAAAAAAGATGCAAGCCTGTTGCAAAAAGAAATAAAGGAAAAATAGAGATACTGCACTGTCTCCAATGTCCTCTGGGATGGGGAAGGGTGGTTTTTCCACCCAACAAAGCAAAACAAACAACTAATGGGCTAAAAATTGGAGCACAGGAGATTCAGGGTAACTTTTAGTGAAAACTTGACTAAGCCTAATTAAGCCCTGGAACAGATTGCCTAAGGAGACCGTGGGTTCTCTATCATCTGGAGTGCTAAAGAACAGGCCAAACATTTGTTAGGAATGGTTGGATACATTTGCTCTGGCCTTCGGGCAACGGGATGGATGAAAAGACTTCTTCATCTCTGATTTCTAGATTTCTATGGTAACAGCGTCAGAGATAAAGTGAAGGGGTTATAAAGCTGGAACAATCACGCTACATTTAATCTGCCCCCATGTATACCTCATAGGTCACAGAAACACACTTGAATTATTTTCCAGGCTTTTTTTTTTTTTCTCCTGAAATGTATCTTTTAGAACAATGCAATGTTGATTAAAAACCTGATAATGATGTAGTATCCACCACAACTGCCAGTAAGTTGCCACACTGATTAATTGTCTGTATTTTAAAAGAAGCACTAGCGTGAATGACTTGAACTTTAAGAACCCAAAAACCATTTACCATATTTTTCCAGATGAAAGAAAGCTAGTTTTGCTTAGGAGCTGAAAAAAAAACCCAATAAACACCACCACTACCAACAAAACAACAGGAAATTAACTCTAGTCTTTCCACAAAGAGCTGTAATTTGAATGACATCTATGGTTAAAAGGAGTAATATATGAAAGGAGGGCAAGATTCATCAGCTTGGTAACTAGAAAGAGGTCGCAAGAAGATAAGGATTTTCTGTAGGTCAGTTTAACTATTCAAAATCAGTTTCACTCAAAAGAATCATCATTCACTTTCCCAGTGAACTGTGGAGCAAACCCAAATAAATGCTAATCAATGCTGTACAGTTAAAATATTTGCTTGTCCTAAAGAAGGATGGATAATATTAATTTAAATAATCATAAGAATGACAAAATATAGGCAGCTTTGCCAAGAACTCTACAGTACTTTCCTGTGTAACTACCACCAGTGATTATCACCTAATCTCATTTATTATGTTATAGGACAGCTATTTCATTGCAAACTCACCTCAGAAATAGTAAATAAAGTAAAAATTTACATTTGACACCATACGATAGTACCCAGCTACCTTTCCAGCCATCTGTAACAATCATGTGTTAGACTTCCAGAGAAAATGCCCCCAGCATTTCATCAAGGCTGACTTCGTTCTGTCCTGGCCCTCAGTTCATTTGTTAACAAACCAATCAGCTTCCTCAACAGCAAATGTTAGTTGATTAGCTCATTAGCAGGCAGCTAGAACAGCCCAGCTCTACGACAAAAGAGTAGTTAAAGGGACTTGACTAATACCGAGCGAATGTATCTCAGAGCTTACGCACTGCACGTACCATTGGATCCGCTGGCTTCTCTTCGCACAGCGCCGTGAGCCCTGCCAGCAACGTGGGCTTTACGTAACGGTTCAGGTAGTCCCTGGCTCTTTGTCCAGCTGGAATTGGCTCCAGGATCGCTATAAAGAGTAACCACAGGTGTTGGGAAACAGCTTGTAGAGCAACTACAAAAGGCATTCTTTCCGAGGTTGTTTAGGTATGAGCTGCTCTTTGCCTTAATAAGTTAATAATACATAATGGGGTTTATAGCTTCTCCCAGAACAAACTGCATGAAACCTAAACCCCTTTACAACATCCCTGAGGTTACCTTACTAATTAGAGACAACTACGAAAGGGGAAGAATTCAGATCACCTGGGGAAACCTATATCCCTGAAGATGAATTGGGGGCAGGAGAGAGAGTATAGCCCATGTTTAGGACTTCCCTCTTGCACTGTGAAGTAGGAAGACCCTAAAAAACTCACCTTAAGCCCTGCTTTGTTGCTAGGGTGAGGAGAACTGACACAGTTTACAATGGATGAGGCTTGTAGGGAAGCACGACATCTTTTACTAAAGTAACTGATGCAGATGACAGAGACAGACAAGTTTTTGTAGCAGTTTCCCCAGCACCTTTCCATCAAAGCCATCTCTCAGCTGTTACAATACAAGCGAGATCTTCTCCCAGCCTTTCTAGGTTCTATGGCCCATTTCTCTGGCACTTAGCTTTGGAATTGCACTATGAGCATCCAGCTGCTGTCCAACCAGAGTTACACAAGTGTCTTCTTAAACCCAGGGCTGAGTGCAGCCGGAAGCCAGGCTGGTGTGTAATAGCTTCCCATCTCCTCTCATTTACCAGCTTTATCTGCTCCAATTCCCAGACCACAGAGTCTGGGAAGCAGAAGTAATCCCTGTAACTATACTGGCTCTCCAGATACACTTTGGTGTGCCTTTCATGGAAGAAAATAGCAACTTATACAGAAAGACACTGACATTCTCATAAAGCAAACAAACGCAGCCTCTTCCAAATCCAATTGTATCTAGAGTCTGAGCAGAGACAAGTGCTTAAAGGAAGGACACGCTCCTCCCAGACATTAGCAATGTATTATTTGCAACATTTTACCTTCTGGAAACATAAATCGAATTTCTCTTTCTGCTGAGGAAACGCTGAAGCTGCCGTGAAGTGCATTCCTCAGATCATCAGTCCCGTAGATTGCTCTCAAGCTAGAAAGAAGAAGAAAAAACTGCTTGATAGGCAACTGCAAATCCCTTCCAAGTCTCTAAAGCCTGAGAGCATATGAGAGCGATATGTATGTGGACTAATTAACAGGGGATTGGCTTGATTTTGGTTTTAGAAAAAATACACAGATACCTACAATTTATGTTCTTGCACTCGTAGAACAGGTGAACTTCAGGCATTAAGGAAAACCCCAGGGTGCAAAGCTAGCTTACACAAAACTGAGGAGGAAATAGGCCACTATATTGTACCTCCACTGTGAAACAGCTATAAAAATAAACAAACAAACAAAACCCCACCAAGCCAAAATAACAACAACAACAAAAACAGAAGAGGAGTTCTGGTCTCAAAGAAAGACAAACCCTACTGACCTGCCCAAGAGCAGTCAGCGAGTTACCTGTGAGGGTGAGTCCTCCTGGCTTTTAAACTGTTTGATGGTCCAAGCAACTCTTTCCAGTAGGAGATTGCAGAACGTCTGGAAAGAACCATCGCAACCAAGGGGCCAGAACTCATGTAGGCTGTTAAATTAGGGAAAAACATCTTTCCATATTGGTCCGCATAAAAGTTGCTACATTGCTCTGGGCTTAACTGGAGCTTCCGCTTCTACAAAGTGTAAAAGAAAGAAAGAATGAAAAATAAAAAGCTTGTCAAATTGCAATAGCTTGCTACCCAAGGGAGGATCTAGTCCTCTGCTGCAGGTGTAAAGTCAGGTGGAGAAGAACACACAGAGTAAGGTCTCAGCGTAATCGAAATACTCCCAGATAGGATCCTCTTTGAGATACAAAGAGCAAGAGTTTTTCCAAGTTAATTAAGCAGCCAAACAAGCCACTTAAGTAAGACATGACTTTAACCTACATCAACATTTTATAACTGCTGGGTGACTTATAGTCAGCGCACAGCACAGAGAAAAGCAAAGAGCGTTACAGGGGCAGGATTTCATTACTCAGCCATAACGTTCTGCTTTTAAACAATTTTCTCTTCAGCCCACACCATTAATTTCTCAATTATTCTATTTTTCATTCAGTACTTATGCTTTAGGGTGCCCACAAGAGCTGCCCAGCCTGCAGGTGGCCAGGATCAGGATCAGTTTGGGAGGTTACCAGAAGTCACGGGGCAGCCAGCAAAAGAAAAGTCAAGAAAAAACACGGTTTTGAAGTGTGTTCTTTGAGTTTGAATTCACGCCACACGAGAGCGCCACCAATTCAGGATCCCAATGCCAAAAGTCAGAAGGTGCTATAAACATTAAAAACACAAGGACCACAGAGCACACTT
>WEIS01041109.1:33536-43553 GCA_013389965.1 Todus mexicanus
GAGCCGCTTTCTGCTCGGGGGAGGGGGAGGGTTGGGCTGCTTCAAACTTTGTGGGGATTGCGCGGCCGAGCGCCGGCGGTGGGAAGGCGAAAGCGTTTTGTGCAACGCCTGTGAAAAAATAAAAATCAAAATAATCCTGGCTCTATAGGCTGGTCGGGGTAATCTAAGTAATTTTTTGGAGGGAGTAAAGCAAGAACAGCACGATCGAGAGGATGCATGGTGCGTTTAAACTCCTGAGAGCGGTTTTGGTGCTCTGCTTCGCAGCATTGTCAGAAAAGAGCTTGCCTCTTGCGAGTGAGCTCTGGAGGAGCCAGTGTCTCTTCGCTGTGTTTTGGTCGTTGCATCCTTGTGTCCAAAAGAGGCATTTCTTCCCTGTCATACTTGGTCTGTTTATGATATACCCGCTTGACCTGAAAACTACCTGCGTGTTTCTCAAGTGGCTCTTTGTGATTCAAGCTACCCCACGGCTTTAATTGGAGCTCCCTTTGTTATCTCTCAGCCCTGCACCACAGGGTCGGTTCCCTCAGGTTGAACAGGCAGCTGAAGCCACGGCAGTGTAATAGATTTTGGCTGTAAGAGAAGGAGTAAGACTTGCACAAGTTTCCTATAAGCTAGAGCCAGATGGACCTTTTGCAGACACTAGAAGGATTGAGAACCTATCTGGTCTTTTAGCCACGTGCAAATTTTGTTTTTACTTTTATTGTCTTGTGCCCTGGAAAATGGGTGATGCTCTTTCCCTTTCTCACATGGGAGGTGATGGGCTTCAATCCCAAATCTGTGTGAAATGAAACTTCTGAAAAAACCCCCCAACCAAACAGTTATTTAGAGGGATTGACCTATGTGGGAGACTTAGCACTGAGCTAAAACAAGAGCTGTCCAAGGGTCTGTTCATGGTCCTGACTTTAGAGTATGTTAAGAGCTGAAAGGTGCTTTGGTTTAGCTGTGCTAATGCACTGAGGATGGTACAAAAGAGGCTACGTGTAAGAGTGCAGTTGTCCAGCTTGTGTGGCCTCTGGAGGCAAAGGCAATACTAAGAATTTGGCCTTAATTTCAGGGGCTCTATATTGTGTAATTTAAATGTATCTAGGTATCAATCCTTCAAATAACAAAAGAACAGACTGTAAATTACAGTGTCATATCTGCTGCTGTGGTAAGAGGTGAATATAGCATGTGGTGATAAGTGTGTACCACAGCCCGGTCCTGGTGGTACAAAGCAGCTGGAAATTGCCTCCAGACAAATTTCTGTCATCCCCCAACCACGACATTTCCTTGGGTTATCCTGACAGGGTGTGCTAGGGAAAACCACTGTCAGCCTGTAGAGAGAACAGCAGTTGTGCTTGGTCAGTAAGTGGCTGTGATGGGAAGGAATCCATCGAGGTTTACCTTTCTTTCACCCATTATTGAAAGGCTCAGTAAACTTCGTAAAGCTTTTTCTTAAGGCTCTATTGTAATCCCTGCAAGAAGCACCCAGGCTTTACATGGACCCTGTGTGCCACGCTGCACTTGTCAGTTAAGAGTGCACAGCTTGATCTTCTGAAAAAAGAAGGGTTTTGCCTACAAAGGATATGGTTTCATCCCGTTTAAGGGGAAAAAAAAGGCAAAAAAAAAGAGGCAAAACCCCCTATAGCACATGCAGCTTTTCTCATGTTCCCTTTTGAACATAAATGCATGCTAGTTCCAGCGAATCAAAGCTATACATGAACACCAAAAGCCCATTTGATTTCAACGTAGTTTAGTTTTCTGAAGTGCTGCTGGCTTCTGGTGCCAAATCTAGGTTGTCTCTAAACAGTGTAATGACAACTTAAACTGCTTGAGTCTATAGTTAGATAAAAAGGCTCAAATGCTTTTTAAAAGCTTTAGTTTGTTACCTTGGAAACTCTGAACATGGAAATACAGCCATGTTATTAATGTTTTCGTTTGAAGAGAGGCATTTGAAAAGTGCCTTACTGGCTGATCGGAGTTTTGCTCATCAGCTTCAGCTCTGTATTGCAGTTCCCTAGCACTTGGTTCTTTGAAATGCTTCAGGGGATATTTTGTGTGGGAAAGTGGGCAGAAAAGTAACGCATCGGGCTTTTATGAAAGTAAAGGATACTCCTGTTGTACTGGTGAAGGTAGAACACTTGATTCAGTAACTAAGCAGGAAGAAGTGCACAAAGTAGTGGTTAAGGCAGGTCCAAAGTCCCATCTGTTGTATGTGACTGTTCTTGGAGGTCATAGATACCTGCTTTAAATTTTGCAGATTGTTCTTAAAGCTAAAATTTTTACAGCCATTTGTCCAAATCCTGAAAGAGCTCAGATATTTTGCTTTTGCTGCCTTATTCTATCCCAAATGCTTTGAAGGCAGTAAGAATGATGCTAAGTTCTCCAGAAATGGAGCTGGCAGTAGTTGATCATCAATACTGTTCTGTTGCAAGTAACAGAATACTGTTGAAAGAATCTAAGTTACTAGCAAGGAAATTTTTGGCAAGTTTTACTGTTTCTTATAGCCTGTAATAAACTCACGCTGCTTTGTGTCATTCCCTCAAAGGCGGGGGGAACCCCCCCCTTGTGCACTCCCGCAGTATCTCTAGCTGTTAGTGCAGGTGTCTTTAACTTTCAGCACTTGCTCCCGTTTCTGACAATGCTGCTGAGGCGTGTGTACTGCTGTGAGCATCTTGCTGCGTGTGCTTTGCTGTAGTACTTCCTCAATCTAAATGGCTCTTATCTCTTTGGAATTTCAGGAAGATGTTTGTTGGTGGCCTCAGTTGGGATACAAGCAAAAAAGACTTGAAAGATTACTTCACCAAATTTGGTGAGGTAACTGACTGTACGATAAAGATGGACCCAAACACAGGAAGATCCAGAGGCTTTGGATTTATTCTCTTCAAAGAACCTGGGAGTGTTGAAAAGGTGAATTTAAGCTTCATATTTCAGATTCTTAACTTCTAAGGGAAACTTTTCAGCTTGAATTAATTATACTAAACAATTTTTTCAGGTTCTGGAACAGAAAGAACACAGACTAGATGGACGACTAATTGACCCCAAGAAGGCCATGGCGATGAAAAAGGATCCAGTGAAGAAAATATTTGTTGGTGGACTTAACCCAGAAGCTACAGAAGAGAAAATCAGGGAATACTTTGGAGAGTTTGGAGAGGTGTGTAAGGTTACCTCAGTAAACACTGAAACGTAATCTCTGCTTCCTGTTTAGTTTACTAAGGATTTGCAAGTTGCAAATAAAATGAACTTCAGATGTCTCAGGCCTTCTATAACTGGTCCACGGGTTTCCTATCTTAAGAGCAAGGGAGGCACGTACTGACTGCTCTAGATGCTTCCATTGCTAGTTAGATACCCTTGTCTTTCACTTTAACTGTTTCATCTGATGGTAAAACACCTTTTAAGAGTTGTGAAGCTGAAACCTCTGGTCTGAAAGCCAACATTAGCGTAGAAAGAATATTGCAACTTCAGTGCTGCATAACATATATAGATGGGAAACTTATTGACAATTCTGCTGTCCCAAATGCTGCGTACTTAACTGTTCTGCTAAAATACAAGCCTGAAACCAGTATTTTATATTCTCAGATTGAAGCAATTGAACTTCCAATGGATCCAAAGACCAACAAAAGGAGGGGGTTTGTCTTCATCACTTTCAAGGAAGAAGATCCGGTGAAGAAGGTTTTGGAGAAGAAATTCCATAATGTCAGCGGAAGCAAGGTAGAAACTTTGGCTTGTGAATTTTTGCCCCAGTTATTGAGCATAATACCACTAAATCTATAATCTGAAAAGGATTTTGTAGATCTCTGATCTCAAGCTACCAAAATTACGCTAAGGATAACTTGTAGTTTGCCACAGGGGCGTTTTAGCAGAAGTTCAGTCACCGAGGCTGTCAAGGTTCTTTGCCAATACTTAAGGCTTGAAGACCTGCAACATTCTAGGGGCTTTTATACTGAAGTATCTAATAGCATTCAGTAAATACCTGTGGAAAAACTGGCTTATTTATATATCACTTTAGCAATCTTAAGCTGTTTCAACAGACACAACTGTTTTCAGCACAGAGCACTTGCATAAATTCAAGGGTTGCAGACACTAGCTCTATAAGCAGTTGAAACTGGCTCTGTCTGACATGGGGGCAGCTTCTGGTGTCTTCTCCCAGAAGCCCGCCCTGCCCCCTCTGCCTGCTACTAAAACGTTGTCCTGTAGAGCTGATGCATTATGCTTATGGCAACTTGTACCTGGTCAGCTTATATGAACTAATGTAAAAGTGGTGTGAGCTGCTCTGAACAGCTGATGGCTCATCTGTGGGAATAGCTCATCAGAGGGCTCCTGTCACACCAGTGGGAAGAGGACTGGAGGCAAATGTGTGCTACCTGGAGATGTCCCTCTTCCCTTGCTCCATGGCCAGTGCTGACCATACACTAACTTCCAAGCCCTACCAGACCTGGTCATACTGGATGACATGTTGACTTAAGACTGGTTGCTCTTAGTTTAAGACTGGTCTTGACACAACAGGATAAACTTTGGCAAGCCTAATGCATTGGTAGCTCTCAAGACACTGTAGTTAGCAATGAAGTTTTTCAGGAGCAATGAACACTTTTATGCCAAAGGGAGCTAAGAAATCTGTATCCCATAACTACAGCTTGTTTTGTGTCACAGGAATAATAAAAAGAGCAGATTACCTGAAAGCTCCTGTGGTGAAGAATCCCAAGGCAGGCTTGCTCAGGTGCTGCTCTTGCAGGCAGTTGTTCCTTTCACGGAAGCAGTAGCTTTCACCTCAGGCTGTGCAGATTGAGGAACTAGGAAGCTGGCTGACAGCTTGAACTGCAGCCCGGGAACCTGTCTTGGAAATGTCAATTCTGGTTGTTCTTAGCTGTTCTTAGTATTTAATAAGCAATGATTTTGCATGTTGGTATGTGTGCTGTACAGTCCAACACAGGTGCTTGGTGTATAGACTGTACAAAGGCTGCCAAGAAAGCTTGTTCTGGTGTTTCTCAGAACCTCTGCTCCTGTGCAGCTGAGGTGAAGTGGTCCAATAGAAACAGCCTCATCGTGGAGGTTGTGCCAGGATAGAGCAGCCTTATGGCTCCTGCAGGAGCAGAGCTTGTGCTGAGGTGGGCTCAGCACCTCTTGCATGGGGGAGTCGAGTAGAGAATAGGCAGGGTTACAATCCTGTGGAAGTGGTAGCCTGCTCTGTGTGACCAGAAGTGACTAACCTGCCTCTCCTGTGGGGCAGCTGGTGGTAGGGAACAGGCAGTATAAAACCCTGTGAAAGCAGCAGCCTGCTTTGCATGACCAGCAGTGACTTACCTTTGCCTGGGTGGCACAATAGAGCAGATGCTTCTGGATGGGCATTAGTCCTGCGCGTGGGATGGGGAGCGCAGCACATCAACCTCCTTTGGCTCTAGAGTAGCCTCTGGCTTTCTGAGGCGCTTAGGCTGGGCTCTGCTGCTCTAAGGTAGTTCTACACATTCTTCCTTTCTCTCCGTTTCCAGTGCGAGATTAAGGTAGCGCAGCCAAAAGAAGTATACCAGCAGCAACAGTTCAGTAGCGGTGGAGGAAGAGGTAGCTATGGAGGAAGAGGCAGAGGTGGAAGAGGCGGCGGTAAGTACCACACGCACTACTTTAGTATGGACACATTCTAAATAAGTTGTGTGTACTAAAATGGGATTTTGTGGATGGTTTTCCCTTCTATAGCTCAAAGTCAAAATTGGAATCAAGGTTATGGCAATTACTGGAACCAGGGTTATGGGAATCAAGGATACGGCTATCAGCAAGGTTATGGTGGCTATGGAGGCTATGATTATTCAGGATATGGGTATTATGGATATGGACCAGGCTATGATTACAGTAAGTAAAGAGAACTGTATTGGGTATAAGCAAACGTAACTAATTAGCAGTTTAATGCATTTGTTTTCTTGTTCATAGGTCAAGGCAGTGCAAATTATGGGAAGACACCAAGACGTGGTGGTCATCAGAATAACTACAAGCCATATTGATCAAACTTATTCAGGTATGCAGTGGCATGGTCTCTTTTGGAAAATGACTGCATAGGTTTTGTATACAATGCTGTAGATGGATATTTCAGTTCTGTACCAAATTTAACTTTACAATAAATTTCTATGGCCTGTTAAATGTGCATCTTACTTGGAAGAGCTCCCTGGAAATGTTTTACCTGTTTAATACTTACAGATAACTAGTTGTCTAGACAGTGTGGTGTGTAAAATTTCAGCCTTGCTGAAAGATATTAATTAATGATTTTATTAATAGGTTAAACTGAATCTGATTTTGAGGGTCTGCTTAAAGCTGCAGCTCTGCATCTAGGGACTGCCTCTTGGAGTTAACTATGGACTCTGCATTACTCCAGTTGTACAGAATGAGATGCATCTTAGGGAACCAGTGTCACTTTCCACCTTTTTATTTTGTATTGTTTTTGTGTCATACATTTCCTGTAATGGAAGTGTTAATTTTACTGTACTTTTTGGTACCTTTTTGGAATCTAATGTATTGTAAGGTATTTTACATGTGTTCTGATTCACCATGACATGGATATTGAAGCTATCCTAGCTTTTGAAATAAAAAAGGCGTAATCTAGTGTCTCGTGCCATTCTTCAGCTTACGTATTAGTAAAACGCCAGTTACACTGTTCCCAGAACTTAGCTCATGGCAGTTCCCTGATAGATGAAGAGTTGTGCTTCAGCGTTTTTAATCTTAAAAGTAGAAGGCTGTGTTGGTAGTTGTGCTCACTTGGGCAGTTAAGTGGCAGCTAAAAACTGCAGCTGCTTCTGCCTGGAGGTTATGGAAGAGAACTTGGGCAGAAAGCCCCGGCTGTTTTGGAGGCAGTGCTGGTGGCTCATGTTCTAGACAAGCACGGAGGCTCAGTGTAACTATGTTAGTGTCTGCGTGGTAGGGCTCTGCTAGGAGGAGCCAGGGGCACAGGTTTCAGGTAGGGTTTGGAAGTCTAGAGAGCATGGCAGGAGGAAGCTGCGAGGTGTGCAAGAAGCTAGCTGCACTTCCTGCACGTCTCACTGTGTCGAGTCAGACTTTTCTACAAGTTACTAGTACATCTACCTGCCTCGAAAGACAGGTTAGACATTAAATTACCAATGCAAAGTGAATTTTTGCAGCCTTTTTTTTGTATCAGAAAAGGCTAGAACAACTTCCTCTAAAGTTGTGGCTGGAAAAAACAACAAACCAACATCTCTTTCTCTAGAGATGAGTGGCCAACTGGAAACATGCTCTCCTTGTTTGACTAGTTCACCACTATTGTAAGGCAATAACTACCATGTGATTTGCCTGTCTTGCTGCGGAATAGTCCCAGTCTCAGATTTAGAAGTAGCAAGTGCTGCTGCACAAAATAAACTTCTGCTCTGTTGCAGCAATCAGTATGATTTTTACTCGCCTTTTAAAGCTAAAATCTGACAACTCTCTTTTCTTGTCATAAATTCTATTTGAACTGGGAACCAGAAATGGAATCAAACTCAGTAACAAAGACTAGATATAAACAGATGTTACTAGTGATGTTTCCTTTTAAACAAGGGATGCAGCTATTCCTGCATGGGCTATAATATGCTGCTCCCTGCTGGCTGTTCTTTAAAACAAAAACTTGATGTAAAGTTGAAAGTCTATAAAACTTTTCTGGGGTTAAGTGGAAATTGAGTGTATATAAATCAGATTTTAAATCTGCTAGTTGATAACTTTACAGCTGGAGTATGTAACCTAATGCCTGACTTACTTGCAAATAAAAATAAATTGCAGACCACTGAAACAAATGAGTACAGTATTTTAAAAGTATTACTGTCTCAAGGTGGAAAATTGAAATGCTTTCCTCTATAGCATATTTTTGCTTGTTTTCTTAGGAAATAAGGGGTAGCAGAGTACTTTTCTAGCGAACAATCTGCCTTCCAGCAGGGAGTTTGTAGAGTATCAGGACCACACTGCTGCAGCAGTTCTGGCTAGTGTGTTAGCAAGAGTTTGTCAGCTGGCTGGTACTTTGGTGGTTTTTTGGAAGTAGGTTCTTCCTTGACAGGTGATGTGGCCTTAGGCAGAAACTGAGGATACTGGTACTTAAACGCAGAGCTGGCTTGCCCCTTCTTTGCATGAAAAGTTGGTGATACAGAGAACATGTAATTGCCTGGTGAAAGCAAGGGCTTGTACACAAGGTTGTTGCTCACTGCTGACATGTCCTCTTGACATGTACTCTATTTCTTGAGGACAGAGTATTTTGTAAGAATTGGTTTGGGAGCCGTGGTCCTCAGCTGTCTGTTCCTCATGTGTTTGTTATGAATTTGGGACTGAAGTTTTTTGGCTTATTTGGGACTGAAGGTTTTTTGGCTTAATCTGGTCACTGAGACCATTTGTTGCTGCTAGGGACCTTGTTATGAAGCTGGCTACTGAGACTGGTCAGAGGAGCCTGGGAAGGACTGGGTGTACTGGCAGCTAGAATGGCATTTCCATCAGTAGCAGCAGATTTAAAAATATGAGAACCCCTTGGCTCATCTTAAAGTTATAACCTGAAAGAGCATAAATTTAGAAAATGTAGTTTGTAGTAGCTACTAGAAATACATCCCTTTATAATCGGTTTTAGATAACGCTGTTTTAAATAAAATAAAAGCTGATTCCACACTTCTGCTGGAGTTGAAACAAGCTCTTCTAAAAATTTATTTCTCTTAAAGCTTTTATTAATAACAAGATAATTGACAATAACAAAATCAAAGGTAACTTATCTGGTCTAAGACATGCTAGGATGAGGATTAAATGTGCATTATTATAGTAGAATAATGTTTCTTAGTAGTAGATCTTGAACATTGTTTGAAACCTATGGAAAGAAAATAATGTTACTTTTTTGTAAAAACATCATTAAAAGGAATCTACTTCACTGCCTCATTTTCGCTTACATTATATGTAAGTGTCATACTAGTACTGTACTTAGGAAGGGGCTTTTTGCATTCTTGGTTTCCTGTAGAAAATAAAGGCATTTTTCTTGCTTAGTTTAGATTGTAGACAAGCACATGAAGTCATTAGGCATCTAAGTTAAACTGGCACTGTTAAGTAATCTTTCTGTTCTCAGAAATAAGTAGTACAAACAGCTGTATGTCTTTCCATTAACTTGCTAAATAAAATATTAACACCTTTTTCTCGTGCCTGCTATACTAATATTGCACTGAACATGTTTCTCCTTAGCTCAGGGCTAGATGCCCTGGGAATCTGCTAGTATGGGGGCTGTGGCCACCACTGATGACATTGATCACGTTAGGTGCATTCTGCTTCAGGTACCCAGAGTTTTACTGGGCAGCTGGTTAAAAAAACACTTGGTTGTCTTCTAGTCAGAGTAGGTTGAAGTCCCAAAGGGTGGTTTTACTGAGGTGTTTGTTGGAAGTGTACACTGTGCTTGTGAGCGTGCGGCAAAGTGAGTTGCAGCAAGATGTTCTCTGTAAGCAAGCTGTAGAGAGGCCTCAACAGAGACTAAGATGTACAAGGCTTGGAAGAGTTAACAGTACTGTCTTTCTGATGCCCACAAACTGATGAGTATTAGGGGTACATGGCTGTCATCTCATGNAACTGATGAGTATTAGGGGTACATGGCTGTTATCTCATGCTTAAGCATCAGTGAACCTGAAATGATCCTCCAAAGAGTCAAAAACACTCAAGACACCACAATGAAATAGTACTTCCAAGGCAGATGTTAAGTAAAACAGGAGCTATAGTAAAAAAAGTACTCTCTATAAGGCTTAGCATAAATTAAACTCTTTGCATAAGTAACAGCTCTTACTAAAGCTGTTTAGCATAAGTGGAGGTTCCCAAATTCTGGCATGCAGAGAGAGCTCTGCCCCCAGGGGCAGTTAAGGGGAAAGATGCTGAGTAGCTCTACAGCTGGTACAGCTCCTCTCTAGAGCCTTAAAGCTCTCAGCAGAAAAACTGTGTTTGTGTCCTGATGAGCACAGCATTTGCATGCCTAGGGGGTTAAAACCAGTCACCCCTAAAGCTTTCCAGACAAGCGTAGCATCCTCTAGTGGTAGGCATTTCTGGGACATGTTGGACCTAGTG
>WEIS01041114.1:0-13755 GCA_013389965.1 Todus mexicanus
TTGTTTGCTGATGGGGCACTGAAGCATGTGCAGCCGAAGAGAGAGAAAAGACGTCAAAAGCAAAGGAGCAAAGGTGTGAGGAGGGCGAGCGGCTCTAGCACAGGTGTAATCACAGGAAGAAACAGCCTCAGCAAAACTGGCTCTAGGCTTCGGCATCCTGCAGAGACAACCAGGATCTCGTTCCCATCGCCCTGCTCCAATAACCTGCCTGCTGAGCCTGAAGACCTCTCTCCAGGCTGGCTCTGGGCCATCGCTGGTTGTCCCTCCACTGTATGTATCTGTCCCTGCTTGGGGCCAAGCAGATCCACAGCCCGGAGCTAAACCAGGCCAAAGCCTCCCCGTTCCAATGTCCTGGCCCCTCAGCCCTCTTTGGAGCCCCTCTTCTCCCCTGTGCATGCTCCCAGCTTCTCTTTCTGCTCTTCTCGCCCTTTGGCTTGGCGCTGCCCTGACTTGGGGCTCTGCGGCGCTGGGGGCACCGCGTTTTGGGTGGCAGAGCCGGTTGTCACGGGGGCAGTCGTGCAGGCCAGGCCAGCTGCTGTGGGTGTCTGGTGCCAGCCCGGCAGTGTCAGTGCCGGAAGGGGATTTGCATCTTGAATACTTCTTGGTGCTCTTTTGCAGCCTCAGAGCAGCTGCCAGAGCAGATCAGGTTGCCACACACCTATTCCCGGCTCCCGCCTCGGAGCAGCTGAAAGCAGATACCTCAGAAGGTTGAGCAAAAGCTTTGGAGAGTTGTGCCTGCCTGTGGGTGAGTGGGAGACGGTGACCCCAGGCAGTGGCGGACTGGGGGCTTCTCTCTGGCTAACCTGCTGTGGTTCCTTGCCTTGCATGACTCGCTTGCGTGTCCCCACCACCCTGAACAAGGCACTGCTGGAGGGGCCCTTCTCAGCATCTGCCCATTTCTCCCACACTTCCCACACCCTCCTGTGCCGCTTCTGGAAGGTTTGGGGCCAGGACAGGATAGGGGCAGCCATTTGCACTGTGCCCGCCTGTTTTCATGCCCTTCCATTAATGAAAGCTCAGAGGAAACACACGGCAGCTTCCTATCACCCGGGGCAGCTCCGTGCCTCCAGCTACCAGCCTGCTGCCACCAGCCAGCCCTGGCAGCACACAAGGCTTGCTTGAGGCTCTCCTTTGGTTCCTCTCTACCCACATGAAGCAGCGTGGTCCCAGGAGGGAAACCGCCCCCTCTGCCCTGGGTGCTCTGGGTGCTCTGGGTGCTGCTCCTACCCAGCCCTGAGCATCCCTGGGCACCAGGAGGATGCCTGTGTGGGAGAAGAGGAGGAGGAGGGAGCAGATGGAGTGGGGAGGAGGGAGAGAAAAGCCAAAGGGCCCAGAAACGCGCGCTGGACACAGGGAGGATGATGGAGAGAGAAGGAAATGGGCATGAACGTGTTTGGCAAATTAAAGCTTCTCCCTTTGTTTTGCTGCCCTGCAGAGAGCTACAGGAACACTTAGTGCAGAGCCTGGGGTCTGGATAAGCAACTCTTCTAGCAGCAGGAAAGGTTGTTAAATATTTATTTGTAAACCTGGAGTCTTTATCTCTAAAATGTAGTCAAGTTCAATAAAATTTGATTTAGCTGGAGCAACTTAGGGGAGACAAGAGCGCTGACTCCGAGTGCTGTGTCTCGGTGTCTCATGTGAGGCTGGCAGAGCAGAGATGGGGGTGAGCCCATGGCTGATGTGTGCCCAGACCTGTAGCCACACTGCAGCCCAGTTGTGGGTGCCTGTGGCTGCTGCTGGGACCAGGCTTGCTCCCGCATGCCCCACAGCACCACAGCAAGGTCGGCTCCTGCAGGGATGGATGGGGTGGGGGACGTGGTCCTCCGGTCCTGCTGTGCCCCCAAAGCACTGTGAGTTCCCTTCCCTAAAAGGGATACGCTCTGTCCTAAATTGTCTGTTGCCGGTCGATGCTCTCAAAAGCAGCTGGTTCAAGGGTGAACGTCTCCCACACTGTAATTTATGGCTGCCAGGTGGGGGTTGTAGCTGACTCAGGGGTTTTTGCTGCTCGCTTGCTGTCAGCGTGGCAGACAGATCACTCCGTGCTGAGGAGCACCGGCCTGGCCACAACCACTGGGCGCCCCTGTGGGCAGGGGACAGTGGTGACAGTGGAGGGCACGGCCAGCTGTGCTGCTCACCCCTTGGGGCAGGAGGGCAGCAGCACCCCCTGGGAACAAACCCAGGAGCTGAGCCTGGGCTCCCTCCTGGGTTTGGAGCCCTGCATGCCGGGGCAGCCTGTGCCCGTCACAATGGAGCAAAGCTTGCACATGTCAGCGCTCCAGCCCAGCCCTGGGCTGTGTTTCACAGCACGGGCCCAGAATAGCAGCTTTCCTCCCAGCGCTCCTCCTGGCTGGGGATGTTCAGCAGGTCCTGCTGCTTTTAGCACCAAGGCAGCACGCTCCAGCGTGCCCATCTGGGTCTCCTGCGCCAAGGCGTCCCCGGGGGAAGGGCTTGTACTTCAGAGCCCTCATCCCCAGGCAGCGGGGTGGCAAGGACAGGGGTCAGCGGGTGCCATGGCTCTGGGCACGACTTTGGCTTTGGTTTGCACTGGTTTGCGCGGTGCCTGGAGGCAGCAAGGCGGCAGCTGCACCTTTCTTAGCGATTGGTTTCTTGATGTGAGCAGTGAGAGCCACGTTCATGCCAGAGGCTGCGGCTCTCCCTGGGCTGGCCTGGCCTGGCCATCACAGCCACGTGGCCTGATCCTGTGCGGCAGCTTGTGCTGGGGCCATGGCTGGGCACCCTGGAGAGGTGCTCAGGCACAATCCATGGTCCACCTCCTCTGAGTAAATGTGAGAGGGCCTCAGTTTTTAACACTCTCTGTTTGGTGCTTTGTGTCAGTCACTTCTCATGCCGGGCACACTGAGCCCACTCCCCAATGTCTCCCAAGCCTGCCCGAGGCAGCTGCAGCGCCGTGCCCAGCTCAGGGCACTGGGGCACTGTGTGGGAGCAGGTAGGGCACAGCCGCAGGACGGCCCTAACGTTGGGCTGGGCTTTGCTGGTGCAACACACCCAACCACTGTGTTGGCTGCTGTAAAGCCACACGAGGGTTGTTGACCTCAGTGCACACAAACAGCACNTGAAATTTCAGCACCGAGCACAGCCAAATAAGGCCAGCTGCCTGGCACTCTAATGAGCTGAAGGCTTTTCAGCACTGGTATAATTAAGCCCCTTAGACTGTATTTTGTTTTGCATGTGGTGTTTGGCTTGCTTTGATGGCTTTCTCAGCACGGCCACAAGGAGCGGGAATTGGTTTCTGAGAAACATGGGCTGAGGGCGGCTGCAAGCGAGCCGGCGTGCGTTAGTTAGCAAGCGAGCCGCGGGCGCAGCGCTGCCGCCGCCGCCTCGCAGGCAGGAGGAAGGGGCAACCGCCAGCTGCATGCTGCCCGGGACGGTGGCAGCTCAGCCCCAGCTGGGGCTGCAGCAAGAGCCAGGGGCAGCCCTGCACCCGAGAGCTGCCAACTGGCGGTGCCATCCCAGCCCTGTGGCACCAGAACATCCCAGCCCCGGCCCCAGCCCCAGCCCAGCAGCATCACAACGGTAGCAGCCCCGCTTGTGTTTGAGAGGCTGCCCAGGACCGTCAGCGCAAGGGAAGTGATGACATGGGAGATGATGGATTGTAAATACCCGGCAAGTGGCTCTTTGCAGCCTGGCTCAGGCCCAAGCGAACCCACTGGAAATGTTTCCACTGGACTTGGGCGTGCTGGCCTGGGGCCGGCGGGAGGGAGCTCGGCAGCCCTGCCAGGGGAGCTGAGCAGGATCAGCTCTCTGCACCGGACCCCTTCACTTTGGGTGGGCCCCAGTGACCAGCCCCACCAGAGGAAGCAGGGAAGGGGGATGGGGAAGGACACAAGTCGGGAGGAAACCACGAGAGGATTCCTGTGGGGCCTCCAGGACCTCACGGACTGGCTGTTGTGCCAAGGCCTGGTGGTTTCCGAGATGCTGCTGGTGGACACTTTTATGGCCAGTCCATCATCTTTCATCCTTCTGTTTTCCAAAGACATTTTGAGTAATGTGGGGGGAACAGAAGTTATACTTGGGTCATAGATCTGTATGAAATGGTAGCTATAAAGCTGGAGGTAGCGCACAGAGCGGGTGCCAGGCCCATAAGTGGTGCCGGAGAAGGGCCAGTAATGCACAGGATGTCTAATGATGGATCCAAACGGAGCCGAGGCAAGTAATGGATTGACTACGTGCAGCGATAGCCATAAATAGCATTAGTCGGAGAATGCAGAGCGCATACACAACAATAGATATAAACACAGTCCGGAGCAGCCGTACATCTAATATGCAATACTAATATGACTTGATCCTTCATAACAGCTCGAACAACAAGGAAATAAACTCACGAGAGGCAGCACGACGGGGAGCATTCCCCTCCGCCCGCCATTCTGAGACAAGCACAAGCCAGCCCATCACCCCAAGGAGGTCTCCCAGCTCTCCCCAGGAGGGCAGCAGGAGGCCAGGTCCTACCCAGCAGAGACCAGGCAGACCCCCCCTTCCCCCGCATCTCCCCCTTACCTCATGGATCCCCTTACCCTGCAGCCCTCTTGTCCTGCTCCGTGCCCTTTCGCTGCATCACCCCTTTACCCCATGGAGCCCCTTAATCCTTGTCAGCCTCTTACCCCGTGGACCCCCTTATCCCGCATCACCCCCCTGCCCCATGGACCCCTGGCCCTCCTGTCAGGCCGTCCCTCGCTCTGTAGTTGCCCTGCGCGGCTGTTGTGTCTCAGAGGGGGGTGGTGCTGGGGGGGCTGCACCTCACTGGCAGCCGCCGTGGGAGGCAAGGGTCTAATCCCGGGAGTGGGGGGCACACTGCGGCTGAGCTGCTGCAGAGCCCAGGGTTCCCCCCGATGCTGGATCCTGTGTTCAGCTCCCCTGCGCTTGCAAAGCAGCCTTTAGATTCAGGCTCCATCTACAGGGAACGGAATAATTTCAAGAGCTTAAAATAGGATGTAGATAGATGTGTTTAGTATTAAATAATTTTTTTTTTAAGCAGCCGAGGAAGCGAGGTCTGTCTGACACGGATTCCTCAAGGCTTTCCGCTCAAAGTCTGTGCACGTTCAGTCATCAAGTGGGAAGCTGGGGGGTGGGGAGGAGAGATGGTCTTCTAGCTGAAGAGCTGGATCGCAGCTGGAAAATGAGAACCTCTGCTCTGCCTCGGCAGTGCCACTTGCCTCAGCATCAGCTCTACCAGGCCTGTAAAGCTTTTGCCCATCATTTGCTCATGCCCACCTCGCTCTTTCTCTCCCCCGTGTTCCCTGCAGGTGAGAGATAGGATGGTAGCTGGGGAGGCGAGTATGCGCAGCCCAATCCTGGCCTGCTGGCAGCCGATTCTCCTCCTGATGCTGGGATCCATCCTGTCCGGCTCCGCCACGGGCTGCCCGCCACGCTGCGAGTGCTCCGCCCAGGAGCGCGCCGTCCTGTGCCACCGCAAGCGATTCATGGTTGTGCCGGAGGGGATCCCCACCGAGACCAGGCTGCTGGACTTGGGCAAGAACCGCATCAAGACACTCAACCAGGATGAATTTGCCAACTATCCTCACTTGGAGGAGCTGGAGCTAAACGAGAACATTATCAGTGCCATTGAACCTGGGGCTTTCAACAACCTCTTCAACCTCAGGACGCTGGGGCTCAGGAGTAACAGACTCAAGCTGATCCCCTTGGGAGTGTTTACCGGACTCAGCAACCTTACCAAGCTAGATATTAGTGAGAACAAAATTGTGATCCTCCTAGACTACATGTTCCAGGACTTGTACAACCTGAAGTCTTTGGAGGTGGGGGACAACGACCTGGTCTACATCTCCCACCGGGCCTTCAGCGGCCTCAACAGCCTGGAGCAGCTGACCCTGGAGAAATGCAACCTGACCTCCATCCCCACAGAGGCCCTGTCTCACCTTCACGGCTTGATCGTGTTGCGGCTGCGCCATCTGAACATCAACACCATCCGGGATTACTCATTCAAGAGGCTGTACCGGCTCAAGGTCCTCGAGATCTCACACTGGCCCTACCTGGATACTATGACGTCCAACTGCCTCTACGGGTTGAACCTGACCTCCTTGTCCATCACCCACTGCAACCTGACGTCCATCCCGTACGTGTCGGTGAGACACTTGGTTTACCTCCGGTTCCTGAACCTGTCCTACAACCCCATCGTCACCATCGAGGGCTCCATGCTCCACGACCTGCTCAGGCTGCAGGAGATCCAGCTGGTGGGAGGGCAGCTCACCACCGTCGAGCCCTTCGCCTTCCGCGGCCTCAATTACCTGCGCATCCTGAACGTGTCAGGGAATCTGCTGACCACTCTGGAAGAGTCAGCCTTCCACTCCGTGGGCAACCTGGAGACGCTCATCCTCGACAACAACCCCTTAGCCTGCGACTGTCGGCTGCTCTGGGTTTTCCGGCGGCGATGGAGGTTGAACTTCAACAAGCAGCAGCCCACCTGCTCCACCCCTGAGTTCGTCCAGGGCAAGGAGTTCAAGGACTTCCCCGATGTCCTCCTGCCCAACTACTTCACCTGCCGCCGAGCACGGATACGGGACCGCAAACCTCAGCAGATCTTTGTGGACGAAGGCCACACGGTCCACTTTGTCTGCCGGGCAGATGGGGACCCGCCCCCCACCATCATGTGGCTCTCTCCCCGCAAGCACCTCATCTCGACCAAAACCAACGGGCGGCTCACTGTCTTCCCTGACGGCACGCTGGAGGTGCGCTACGCCCAGATCCAGGACAACGGCACCTACCTATGCATCGCCAGCAACGCGGGTGGCAACGACACCATGCTGGCCCACCTGCACGTGCGCAGCTACTCCCCAGACTGGCCCCACCAGCCCAACAAGACCTTCGCGTTCATCTCCAACCAGCCCAATGAGAGCGATGCCAACAGCACGCGCGCCACCGTGCCTTTCCCCTTTGACATCAAGACTCTCATCATCGCCACCACCATGGGCTTCATTTCCTTCCTGGGCGTCGTGCTCTTCTGTCTGGTGCTCCTCTTCCTGTGGAGCCGGGGGAAAGGCAACACCAAGCACAACATCGAAATCGAGTACGTGCCGCGCAAGTCCGACGCGGGCATCAGCTCTGCCGACGCGCCGCGCAAGTTCAACATGAAAATGATTTAACTGACCAGGCAACAATTTGCAAATAATAACGGTGGTGGTGTTTTGGTTGTTTTTTTTTTAAAAAAAAAAAAAAAAGAAAAGGAAAAGAACAAATGAACAAATAAAAAAATAATTAAAAATAAACATTGCTACAAACATACCGACCTCTCTCCTTCCACCACGCCCCCTGCCCCTGTCCAGACCCGCTGCACCCGCACTGTCACCACCTCCTTCTCCTCCTCCTCTTCTTTATACCAGGAAAACATTCAGCCGACGTCTTCAGGACTCCTGTGTTTGTAAGGACTTTGTCTGATGGACTCTGGTGTCAGATACAACTCTGAGAGGAAAAAAAACAACAGAGAGGGGGGGAAAAAACAAAAAGGAAAGAAAAAAGAAATAAAATCAATAAAAAGTTACGAACTTTGTTCTGTAACTTTGATTTCAATAATTATGGATTTTTATGAAAACTTGAAATAATAAAAAAACCCTATTTCCTATAGATAGTTGGAATGCAAAATCTTGACTTCTTGATCTGTCCAGCCCTGAATGCCTGGCGAGCAATCCCCTCCTTGCCATGGAGGGCACCTTCCAGCCGCCTCCAGCAAACAGCCCCGGGCTGGAGCAACAATCCTGCAGACACGATAGGTTTGTACTCCCCAAAAGGGGCTTCCCGCAGCATCCTGGGCACTGCGCGGCACCCAGACGAGCTTGACCTCTTTTTCTCGAGGATCGGTTCCCGCTGTTTGCGCCCCAGCCCGGGGGTGATGTGTGCAGGCCGTACGCAGCGGGGCTCTGCTCGCCCGCCTGTGGCGCGGTGATGAGGATGCGGAACCCCGGCACTGGGCGGGCAGCAGCTGAGAGCCGTGGCCACCACTTGAGAGCCAGCGGGGCCAGGCTGTGCCCAGGTGGTGCTGGGGGGCCCTGGGATCCCACTGCCTCTTACACGCAGAGGGGACTTTCTGCCCACCATTGCCAGCAGCACAGGGGCGGCTGCTCTGCGACAGGGGCAAGGTGGCTCTGCTGCTATGTGCGCTGTCCCTGCAGGTGGGGACGCTGTCGTTCTCTCGCTGGCAGTGCCCAGCCTGGCTCTGGCATCCCATGGCCCCAGCAGCTCCAGCGCTGCTCCCCACCTGCCTAGAGGACTCGCATGGTGCTTTACTGACCTGAGCGCTGGCAGCCAGACTCACCAGCACCCTCGGGCACGTCCAAGGGAATTTAGCTTCCAGGCTTGCAGGAGGCTGTGAGAAAAGAACAGAATTCCACATGTGTATAAACACACACGTGCAGAGCCTGAGCCAGAGACTAGGCGCAGGGCTGCAGCAGGGAGGGGGTCTGTCGCCAGGCAGCGACTGCCCTTTGCTCAGTGCTGGAGCTTGGGATCGGGAGGCCGGGAAGGTTTGTATTGTCTCCATGAGGAAAAGTGGAGGAATGGGGTTAAAGTGGTCCCCAGGCAGGGCTGCACTGACCAGTGCATCCCTTGCGGGAGAGGGGTGACAGTGCCACCCTGCCCTGCGACCACTCAAGGTCTTTATAAGCATCACTGAAGCATCGGGTGCTCCCCATCCTTCCCAGCTGCCACCGTGACCCACACCAACTCCCACCAGTGACACCCAACTGGCCAGCGGCTTCCTGACCCGCCCAGCCTTGGCAGCCTCTCCAAGGTGAATGAGCTGAGATTTGCATGCTTGATTTGCAAAGCACTTCAGGAGTCTTCAGGGATCAAAGTCACTACAAGATGATAAAAAGTAAGCGACAGGAACCTGGAGCACCGACAGGGAGAAGAATGGATTTGCTTTTCTTCCAGCAATGTGCCAATCTAGAAGAACCAACCCGAAACATCTGTGCTCGTGGGAAGGGGGGATTTTTTTTTGCTGGTTTCAGCTTTTTATTCATCTTCAAACAAAACATTTTGTGTTTCCTTCTCCACAGCAGGTTTCAGGAGCTTTGATTTGTTAGGTTCTCATCTCTAACTCATCTTTCCTTTATAACTTTGAAACCAAACCAATTTTTTTTAAAAAGCCTTTTGCTTTTTAGAAAAGCCAAAGCAAAAAGCTTCTTTCCAAGCTTCCCCTCCCACCAGTGTTTAACCAACATTTTCAGTGAGCTGGGTATGAAACTACAAACAGCGACGCACAGCCCTCAGCCCGGAGCTGAAGGCAGGTGTGCTCAGCTCCACCTGCACCAATCCTGCTCCAGGGACCCGCTCCACTGGGGCTGGGAGAGGCAGGGATGCACCAAGGCTCAGCCCTTCCTCTGGAGAAGCTGCCAAGCCACAAAAGCTGCATACAGCAGCACGATAGGTGCTGAAATCTCAGTCTAAGCCTTGCTGCCAGGCCTGACAATAACTCAATCAGCAGTTCCACAGACGGCAGAGCAGCGGAGGCGAGGGGTCTCCATGATCCTGGACAGCTATTAACACTGGCAATGCAAAAGAGCTTCTTAATTGACTCTAGTTATCCTTTTCTTAATGCTGTAATTAAAAGAGCTAATTCAACACACATAGATTAAAAAAAAAATACTGATAACCAAGTCCAACAAGGTATTTGGAGCCCACTACAGCGTCCCAGCAATCAAAAAAAGAGGAACCAAGTCTTTCGCTGGGGAAAAAAAGCTTTAGGGAAAGAAAAGGAGAGAGAAAACATCCTTCTTCTCTGTGTAATGCCTCAGGCTGTGCTAGCACAGGATTTTTCCAGCCTGGGACCTACCACCCAGCCCCACACACACCCCACAGCCCCACCACCTCTGCTGCCCAAAACCCTGCCGGGGGAGGCTGCACGGCCCAAAGTCCCTCGTTAGTGACTGCGCCCGACGCTCAGTGGCACCGCTGCCTGCCGTGCCGTTTGTTATCCACACTGAATTTTTTAATCTTCGATGTTTTGTGAACTGGATAAATTTATTTTTTTTTTCAGTCCCCGTGTGATTAAAACGGATGGATGGAGCAGAAGAAAAGCATCTCAGAGTGGCCAGTATCTCAGCTCATCAACTTCCACGGCTGGCAAAGATGGGGGAAAAAACCCAGGAGGAATAAACTCCCTTTGTCTCCTGTGCTGAAATTTACAGTATGTTTCTGTTGCAGTTTAATCCAGGGTGAGAGAGCAGGGGCTGGGTTCCACGTAACCATGGGCCCTGTGTCAGAGCCAAACAGCACTGCTCACTTCTTTTGAATTAAGGATAAACACCAAACACCTTAAAAGAGGTAGCAAAAGCCCAGGAAGAGATGTGTTTAGGGCATGGAGGAGAACTGCACTTTACCTCCTCTGCTTCCAGGACCGGGAGCCCTACGGGCATCACCCTGACAGGCACCGTGTGCTGGGAGGTGGCCAGGAGGAGGATGAGGACCTGCTCAGGGGGGCACATCACCCACCCCAGGCACTTCCCTGCGCACCAGGCTCCACAGCTCCCCACCTCCGTGGGCTGTGGCTGGTGGGTGCCTTCTGTTGCTGAGACAGAGCAGAGTTATGAGCGCCCCGCGGGAGAGACATTTATCCCCGCCAGCTCCCCGACTCTCCTCATCAATCCCTGCACCCGCCCAGCTCCTCTCCCCGGGTTGTCAGAGGTGTACAGAGCAGCGCAAAAGGCCACATATGAGTCTGACGCCTTTGCCTCCACAGGGGTGAGGGTGACCAGCGGAGGTGGGGTCAGGCTGGCCTTTGCCTCCCTGTGCCCTGCAGCCCCCCGGCTCCCTGCCCCCAGCCCCTGGCTGCACTGCCCGCCTTGCTGCCTTCCCCCGCTCCTATCAGGTCTTATCGCACTTAATTTTACTCCCTCTCTGACTAACTGCTCTCCCTCTCTTATCTCTGCTTCAGAGTAATTTTTTTACTCTCTCCCTTTTTTCTTGCTTATCGCTCAGACTCCTCTTTTTTTTATTTTTTTAAATACTTTCTGCCTTCTGTGCCTGCCTCTCGCTCTCCTGCCATTTCTCTCTGTCAAGTGCTCCTCTCTCCTCGGCATGTCTGTGCTTGCCACGGTCCCCTCTCTGCACACACATTTCTCCCCATATCTCACCTGGCAGGGTCTCATCTCTCTCCCTCCTCAGTGAGCAGCATCGTGGCACAGCGGGGCGGAGGGAAAGACCTTCGGGCTTCACCTCCTTTTCTCCTTTCTCTCTCCCCTCTCTTTCACCACCCTCCTGCCCTGTTCCCCTTTTCCCACGTCCCCTGTTCCTCATTCCCTATGTGCTTTCCAGCCCGGCCTGGCTGGTTTGCCATGAGACAGGGCAAGGGCTGTGCAGGGCCGTTCCTGATCGCAGGTTTTTGGAGGCCACATGAGAAAAGAAATGTTTTAAGTGTGGGGGCTCAGCACCCTGGAGGGGGTGACTGGGGGAGCAGTCCTGTACCCCATCTCCTTGGCTTCTGCAGGAAAACACGGGCCTACTGCTTTCCTCTCCTTTCTCTGTGTCCGTGTCTGCATGCTTATGACAGATTTACTGAGATTCTATCAGTTTATGATTAAAACCCATAAATTTTACTAGGCCTTTTTCTTATTTTCCATAATCCGCAGGATTCAAGGCAATCAAATTTTAACTGGAAAGCATGGGCTGTGCAGTTAAGTCCCTGTGTAATGGGGAACAGTTCATTTCCCAATCCACCCCCATTACTGGTGGTCCTAAAGAAATACTGCCCTGCAAAAGATTTTTTTCCACAATTTCCTTTAAAACAACGCCCTTACCTGAGCAAAGCATCAGAGGAACAACACGAACCTTGACCAAAACACAGTGCCTCCTGCCACAGCAGTCTGTTCCCATCTGGAGGCTTCCAAGCAGGGCTTCTTGGCAGACTCGGGTGGGTGCTGAGGGTGTTAGGGTCCCAGACTGGGCTGAGCTGGGTGGCAGTTGTGGGTCCCTGCCAGCTGCTCTGCCTCAGCTCCCCATCACCAGGCAGCGGGTAGCTCCAGCGCCTCCAGAGATTTCATCATGTGCCTGTTACGATCCAGGTAATAAGACATTTCATTCAAATGAGCAAATTTATTCCAGTGGCACTTTAATAACAAAATCAATAAAACTACACTCCCCAGCAGGGCTTTATCATATGCTAAAACTACAGCATACTGCCTAGATATACTGAATTCTCTGCCTGAAATAAAGTGCAAAGTTTAGAAGACAGATGACACCATTTGCAGCACTAGTGGGATAATGCCCTAATAAATCCACGGCCACCTGGGCATTTGCAAGTTGTCACATGCTGCACTCGCTGGCCACTGGGAGCTACCCGGAGACAGCGAGGACAGGAATGAGACCTCTGTGCTCCTCGGGGGTCATGGTGCAGATGGGTGCTAGAGCACAGCCCCATGTCAGAGCAGAGCAGCATCTGCAGACATGGGCCAGCCAGAGCCGAGTGCGCAGGCACCATGGGCCCAGTTATCAGTGCAAGTTACCTCATCTGCAGTGCTCTCTCTGACAGACCCGGCTCTGATGGCATGGGAAGGGCAACATCCAGCTTGGACACCAGCTGTTCCATGTGGTGGGGACTGGGCTGGCCTCCCCCAGCAGAGCTCTTCAGCGTCACCATTAAGCTGGAAAAGAGATGGGACAGTCAGAAAAAGCTACTGGTCCTGCAAGGCCACGGGTCAGCAGCACCCCAGGACAGGCAGCCGTCTGAGGAAGTGCCCCTGTAAGCAGGGAGTTGCTGCCCTGTCCTGACACAACTGTGCACCCCTCTGTGCATGACTGCACCCCCTGAGCCCTGTGCGGGGCTCTGTGGCTGCTCTCCCATGGACCATCCCTCTTGTTCCCTCCTCCCCACCTCGCCATCCCCCTCAATTACCGCCTGCCGCTTCACCGCCGTTCCCCGTATTGTTACACTCCAGCACCTCGCCTGACACGAGATTGCAGCTCTTCCCTCCTCCATCATCCTCCCCAGACCATCATCCATCAGCTCTCCAAGCCCTGTCCTGCTCCCAGCCATCCCCGTCTGCCAGTCAGCCATCTCCCACCAGCTCTCTGCTCCTCCTCGTCCCTCCAGCTTGTGCTTCCCAAGCCTATCAGTGTTCCCCAGCCTTGAGTGCTGCGAAACTAATTAGCTCACTACAAAGACTGAGGAATAATTAGGGACTCCACTGAAAGCACAAAACTAGGGCATCTCGCCTTAAATAAACGCGAGGAAGTGTCTCTCCGCTCCGCTGACGGCCTGCGATTGCTTCAAGCAGATTATTACACGATTCACCATTCCTCGGCTCCCACTCCAGGCACGCTCATCAGAGCTGCCTCTGCCCCCACTTCACCCCTTTGACAGGGACTTTCTGCCTTTTTTTGGCTCGTGTCCCTGCCGCTAAAGCCAGCTCCTCCCCAGAGCTTCACAGCTGGCCACACACCAAAGCGAGCAGGCAGCTCTCCTGGAGATGCTGGGGCTGTTGTTTGGGTGCTGCCTTCTCAGTGGACCGCTGTCTCCAGCTGTCCCTGGGGGAAAGCCAGCACCAGGCGCGGAAAAGAGCATGGCAAGAAGAACATTTGCAGAATTGCTTTTCCAGTTGCCTCCACTTGATAGAAGAGCCAGTCAAAGAGCCTTTCCTTAGGGTGCTCCACCATGGTGGGCAGGAGTCTGCCCTGCCCCACGCTGAACTCCCGAAAGAGCAGAGTGATACGAGAGGAGGAGGATCTGGGGGCCGCACAGGGCCTCCTTCCTCAGTTACAGACCATCCCAGGCACTCCACACTTGGGCACACT
>WEIS01041143.1:983-12657 GCA_013389965.1 Todus mexicanus
ATGAGATTTCTGAAAGACAAGAGGACAAATAAACCAACATCCAGGAAGGTGACTGAATCTGGTTTTGCTGGTTAACATGTGAGTTTTAAGGCAAAAGGCATAAGCAATGCAATAAATCTACGCATTTGAGGTAGCCAGATTTATCAAACTTATAGAAGCAGCAGCAGAGGACACTCTTCCAGAAATGCTTCTCCAGGAATTCAAAAATGTGGAAGAGATAGAAGAAAAGAATTAAGTTTTCGGATGAGGAGTATCTTCCATAAAGCAAGTTTCACACACTGTGCCCCATGGTAGATATCACAGAAGGAAAAGGCAACATTACATTTTTTAGGATCATATTGGCACATTAAATGTTATTTTTTAATATGTTTGCTTTCTTTAAACAAATGATACAAGAAGCTATGCATCTATATTTTTAGACATCTGTGAAGCTAGCTCTGCATCCCAGAGAGCCAAATTCCCTTAATTTGCTTACTAAAAGTCAACAGGAGCCAAGCAACCCTCCCACTTACCAGCTCTTCATCTTTGAGAGATGTTCTAGTGGCCATTGCTGAGGTAATTCCGGCTTTCCGGGACTGAACCAGTGACTAAGAAGGAAGAAAGTTTGTTATTCGCCACCAACATTCAGAAATGCCCTGGCACTACAGGTTTAGAGATGGGACCAAGGGAGCTGTGACATGCCAGAAACCAAGGAGCAGTCTATTATATTCAAGCTGGTTTCTTAAATGATAGCTCAACTCAGAGAAGTTAAATGAGTAAGATCTCCAACTTGTTTCCATCTGCCGACAACCAGTCTCACTCCGGTAAATTTTTATTGTTTCTCTGTCAAGAGCTGTCAATGAAACCAGGGTTCACATCTCCACTTGTAACTTCTGGTATCAATGGTAACTCTGCTATTGCCTAAGGTCTCATATGGGATTCACTCTTCTGTATCTGACTTTATTCATATCCAAAAGGAGATTATTTCGTCAGATTTACAACATATACAACACCCACAAATGTGACAGTCAAAGGGTTACAAATAAACAGGTTAAAAGAAGGACAGAGTGCCTTGGGAACACAGGCTTGAATGTGCTGGTGTATCACATTCACTGGCCATCACTGAACACAATGAACATCCCTTTCCCCTCAAAACTGCCTCTTTTGCATCATGTCAACACTAAGTTCTGCAGCCTTGGACAGTACCAGGCAGTGCCTTTGCAGGACCTCACGCTGGCATACAAAGGATTTCTTCAGTAAGGCTCTCCAGTTAGGTGAAGGTGGAGAAAGAAATCAAAGCTAGTAACACCTGCTTTGACATCATCAAATTCTATCAGAAACCTCCCTTTATGCTCTGCTTTAAGCTGTTTGAAGACAGAGTAAAAAGGTTCGTGTCATCAGTGATGGAGTAGGACAGAGGGCTCGGCATGCATGCACTACAATACTGCAGGTTCAAAATAAAAAGCACAAAAGTGAAGGGAAAATAAGGTAAAGTATTTTTTGCTTTGGGTGAAGACTGGGTGGATAGTCTTTAGCTCCACTTACCATGGCCTGCAGAGAGACAGAATGAAAGCACACAAAGGAAGTAATAGAAGTTAATGCCATTATTGCAGAGATTTAAGATATAAGCAGTTATTAAGACATATTAAGCTTCCCATGCATAAGCTGGCAGAGAGAATTGCATGCATCTTTTCACTTGGATTACAGGATACGGAAACTTTGGTCTTTCAGCTGTTATAGCATTTCTCCCGAGTATGAAATCGCTACATGTACTGAACACGGTCATCAGAAAACCATTTGTCCCAAAAAAGCCTTATTTCACTGTATCACACAAGCATATGAAACCTGTCCTCATTACTCGCTTGGTTCTTGTGCTTCCTCAGTGCAGAAGGCTACTGGCAATATTGCAAGTTGCTTTAAAAATCCAAGCACATATGCTCATTTATCTATCTTCCGAAATTCCAACCTTCTGGTAAGTTGCCAAACCTCAAAAGGACTTTATAACTTTCCCTAAAGTATGTGATTCTTATGAAAACATTTTAAAATAATGCAGGCCCCAAAATAACCAAATATTCTGTCTAGAATAAAAAGGAAAAAGAACAATTAATTCTGCCAAATAAAGGAAACTGTCTGTAAAACAGTAGCTCATTCTCACTGAGATTTTTTCAAGCTCAACTCCTAACCCTTTAGTGTAAGAATTAAAAAAAACATGAAACCTTCAGCTTCTTGAAGAGACAATGAACATCACCATATGCCAAAAAGTAAAGCCACTTGCACTAATGGTTGTTGTGGCAGAAGAAAAACAAATCTCTTACCAGATCACTGACAAGTGGAATTGGCTTTTTTTTGCGTAGATCGGGCATGCTATCAATGCCATACAGACCACCTGCAGGCCTGGAAATTCAGGGGAAAAAAAAAAAAAAAGAAGATTAAAAATCTCACCAGCAGTGAGAGACAGGAAAGAAATGACCAAAAAACTTCTTTATAACATCAGTCTCCTTGCTAATATCATAGTCAATGAGAACAGGAAGAATCAGTTCAATGAAAATGCAACTTCATAATAAATCAAAGTTTTTAACACACTGTAAAAGTAATTTTCCCACTCTCAGTTCTGAAGACTGAGCTCGCTCAGAGTAGGCTGGGCACGTGCTTGCAGAACACGCCGTGCTTCAGTCACTGCCTACAGCACTGTGGGTGAAGGCAGCCTTCCTTATACCCACTGCTTCTGTGGGGCACAGATTTGGTAAAAATAGACACAATAGCAGAACCAGAGCTCCCGTGGCAGTAATTCACACATGCCTCAGTCGGTGGTAACTGAGTTACAAGCCCCTGCTTCCAGAAGTACCTTTCTTTCCTTAGGGAGAGCTCAGTTTATAGCTTACTCTTGGCATTGAGAGTCACAGCAGGAAAGACTTCTGAAACTTGGAAACATCCTGTGTCTCGACTTTCTCAATCCCTTTTCTTTCCATTTAACTATTCTAGGGCTTGGGGGGTGAGGAGAGGGATGCTTTAGTGCAGGAAGAAAAATCAGCCAGAAGATTATACTTAAGCAAGTGTAAAGCTAATGCTAAAAATGATTAAGCGTTTATCTTCTTCACACACAACTATTGAGACATTCCTGTCTGGTGCTGGTGGCTGGGAGGGATCAGCCCAGGGGCAGGACGTTGCTACTCCTCATCTGATTCTAGGCTAGAACATACTTAATCCTGGCCCTCGACATCCATATAATTATTAGGGAAAACCTCACATATGAGGAGAAAGGAGATTAGTTTTACTTCTACAAAAGGGACCATTTGTGGTGCTCAGTGTTTCAAGTCGATGCAGATCTTTACACACAAGAGCTACTGGTAACACCACAGGGATGCAAGCCTGTGCTTGAAGAAGGTCTGTTAACTCAGCTTAAAGGCCCCCAGAGTAACTCAAATGCATTCATCTGCAAGGCCTTAAAATAATGGTTTTTGATAAGGCTGGAAACTGAGCACATACTTCTCGGTTGTTGCACCCATTATATTAACCCTGAAATGATGAACAGAACTGTGATGTGACTGCCTCCCTCCCAGCCCAACAGGAGAACCCCACAGCCCCTCTCAGTGTCTCACTTAACTACCCCATCTCCAAGTTGCTCTCATGAATCGCTAACACTAAGAACAGGGTTCCTGAGGCCTTCTTCTTGGCTACAGAGACCACAAAGGAATCCCCTTCCTCTCTGTCCTTAAGTACTAATTTTTACCCCATACTATGCTGGCTAACACCTTTTTGCAATTGAGTGATAAACCAGCTTTTAACCTGTATATTCTGCTGATTTGATACATCACACCCAGCTGAAATGCTTTAGGACATCACAACTACAGGAAAGAGGAGGAGTATGGGACAAACTGCTCTTACTGCAGTAAGAGACACATGTCGAGCTACCCTTTAAAACAACCTAGAAAACCAGATTTGCACATACCACGAAAATTAGGGAGGCTGGGAAGTGACAAGAGGCAACTCGCACCCCTTGGCATCAGGACCTGCTCAAAGCTCCTTTGAATACAGCCAAAAGTCAAAGAACATCCAGGGTGACTACACCTACATTACAGCAGACCAAGCTCCAGGGTGGCCAAGGTTGTCACAGCACAACCTAGCACAGGGCTGCATCAAAGACAGAAACAGTCAATTATACACAAAAACATGCATAGCACTGTAATGGCAAAATTGACTTTCCTGACGGGGCGTAGGAGGGTGACACGTCCAAGCCACGGCTGAGTTGACAGCTGCTGCTGGCTGAACAAGCCCGGTGGGAAGGTGAGCAGTCACGTGTGAGTGTAAGCACCACACCGGCTCTGCACGCAGTGTGAGTCACGTTTGCGCTGCCACGCCGTGCATGGCTCTCGGTGCTCCTACACAATGAAGGCACACCACCTGCGACAGACACTCCTCGCAGCTGGGAGTGGAAGGCAGACTCGGACATGGGAAAGGTGGAGATTTACAGCAGTTAATTAAAACTATTGGAATTTCTGGCCGAGAATGAGAACAGTTTTTCAATGTTTGAAATTCTTACAGCGAGGCTACGTGGTGGTTTAGTAGAGGCTTCCCTAATTTCTAACAGAGAATTCCAGAAAAACTTTTTGCCCAAGTTACACTGAAAAAGTCTCTTAAGGTTAATTAGAGAAAAATCTGACCCACATCAAGAAACAAGAATTATCTGCATAAAGTGTTTGTTTTGTCAGAAATAAGAACAGTCATGCTAGGATCAAACACAGAAGTTTGTGTGCTGCCCTAACGCTACAAACCCTTTCTGATACTAGTGATACTGTTTTGGGGTAAAATAGGTGTCATAGAAGACTACGAAGATGATGCCAAGAACCCTAGCATTATTTAAATCACAACAGAGTTTACTAGTAAATTTTGGGCCAAAGCTTTGTGTCAAAGCACTTGAATTATGAACGCATATGCAAAATATAAAGGGAGAGCCTGCAAGCTGAAAAGAAGCAACGAAACAGTCACAAGTGAAAATCCAGTCAATGTTCCTGCTGAAAGTCAACAGCACAGTTGGGAATTTACACTTCTTTACTACACAGTTTCCAATTATTATTTTCTTTTTCTAATTCAGTTGAAAGACAATTTTGATGCTCTCACATTTCCCAGGAAAGAAAAACATTAAAATTGCATGTTTTATAGATTCAAGATGAGCCTAAACAAATTATGGTGCTTAAGAATCTTGTCAAGCTATAACCTGGTTTGCTGCAAAATATTTACACTAGACTGAAGTTTATGATAGAATCAATTGTAAGCCAGACTGTCAGAGAACAAGCATATCTGAAAGGTAGCTGTATTCACCACTGAAGAGATGTGTCCTAGTACCTAGATCGTTACACACTCAGATGACCTGCTTTTAGCTTGCTGGTATTTATAAAAAAAAGTAATAAATTTCAGCAACAATTCTCAATTTTTAAAATTATTCAGCCTGTTGTGCTTTCAGCTACCTCAGTCTTTATTCAAGCTCAATCTCTACTTCACTTAACAAAATCACAGTGTTTGCACACACGGCAGTACTGACAGTGCCTCAAATATGCACCCTGTAGCTCTGTATAGATCTATTACATACAAAGATCAGTTTCTGGGTGTAATATCTCTTACCTTCTCCTATGGAAAAGCTATTCACTCCACAACATGCTCTCCTCTGCAATGCATGTAATATTTATAGCATTATTATGGAGTGCTCTATTGAGGAGAGAATAGCTTTTCTGTGTGAGATGATGATTCGCACTAATAAATAAAATCTATAGATATGAGATATTACAACCAGAGACTGATCCATAATGCCAATTGTACATTTTTCTGAAGCTATCTCTCCAAAGCCAGTGATTACAGACAGGCAGCTACTGCTGCATTATGCTAAAAGTGCAAACTGCTTGAAGCAAGTCTTCATCTTTTAATACAAGTTTTATCACACAGATGCTTACATTAAATCTTGAAAATTTAAGCAAGCAAAGATGGTTTGCAATGACAAAGGATGATTACTTCCTTCAAAGGACATCACTTCTCTAATCTTCATGTGAAAAGAACTCTAAACGCCAGTGCTTTAATATACCTTCTGGCTAGTAAGCCACAATGTGGCTCACTGTGGAATTGAAGGTTTACCGCCCACAAACACCTTTTCTGGAAATTCTTTGCATGCAAGGATACAGTGAATAAGCCAAACTTTTTTCTAAGCTACATTAGCTAGCCTTTTTTGTCATAGCTCACACAGAAAGGGAAAAGAATTACAGACTAGAGCAAACATTGCCTTGAATCGACAAAATACATTTTTAAGTATTTCAGGACCATAAGTGTATTCATCTTTCATGTTGGGAAATCATTTTGTTTGCGTGAACCATTAAACTCAGTACGCGGTCTCCTTGTGCTGCTTATGGTCAGAATAAATCACTGTCTCCTGATAATTGCCAGCTCTCCAGCAGCCTGCTCAGCAAAGTCCTGGGCTCCTCAGGAAAGAGCAGGGTTGCTAGGCAGCTCTAGGCATCCGCAGGTGTGGAGGACGCTTTGTGGGAATATCATTGCAGAGCAATGACTCCAAAAGCACAAAGATATATAATGAAGCCTCCAATTTAACTTTGCATTTTATTAGGAAAGCTCCCTTCAGTAGTGTGAGAACTAAAGCATGTAGTAAGTCAACTTCTCGATGAGATTTCAGGGCAAATCTGCCACTATGTCAGCTCCTAATGAGTGCACCACCACCAAATTGTATCCACCTCACACGTAAAAGGCACATAACCTGGTGGCTTGTAAAATGTGTCACTGGATGGGGTTTTTTTGTCTTTCCAGAGAGGATTCTGGGGAAGCTACCATGCTGGCACCTATTATGCAGAGTATCCTGCTGAAATTACACACAATCAGAATTTGTCTGCCTCATTTGCTGCGAGTAGCCTGTTGCGGAGAACACACACAGCCTCTCCCTCTCACCTGTACAAAAGTAGCATGACGATCACTGCTTTAAAAATGACAAACCTCCGTGATTTTCAGATTTACTGCACTTTTGATTACTAAGATGATCACAGAAATCATTGCGTAGACAGAAGACTTCTCCAAAGCTACTTCTTTCTTCTAAGAGCAAAAGACATGGCAATCTTTCTGAGCTACTCTTCCCCTTCCCTGGTGCCATCAGTGACTGATTCAGGAAAAAGGATCTCATCCAGACCACCCTGTGGTGATCAGTAGGGATTACTTAATACTACTGCCACGAGCACTTGCACCATCACGTTATAGATTGTGTATCACAACTACAACCTTGTTCTCGACCACAGATCTCTTGAAAGGCTGCACAGCCCACCTCCAGCTGTTTAAGAGGCAACTAATACACAGCAGCAGCCTGGTCCTAAGTGAAGCATAGCCACTTGATTTTAATGGCTGCTGTCAGAAATAAATATCAGACGTGCTACTTCTATGAAGGTTGAACTGCAGACCTCAAAGTACACTGTAATTATAAACACAGGGAAACGAGGTCTCAAAACATCACTTACCCTCCTTTGAGCCAGGGTGGTTTTGATGGATCAGCCTCATCTTGACCCTTAAATGGAAGAAGGAAAAAGAACAGTAAGAAATTATTTCCAAAAACACCAGAAAAAGCATTCAGATTATATTTTGAGGAACAGATAATAGACCATACTGCATGCAGGCAAATCGATGCATACAGAAACTTGTTCAAGCACCTCCAAGGACCAACATGTCAGGACAAGTCACACAGATAGAGGCAGGCTGTGCGATGTCATTGAACATCTAGGACTGGAACCTGAAGAGCCTGTTCAGTGCATCTCCTACTTCCAAAGGCAGTCTCAAAGACCGACTTCTTTTTCCAACGCAACAAAAAACATGAGTTATTAGAATGCTCCTGTTATTACAGGTCACCACTTACGTGAGCATGGTCATAATGAAGATGTTATAAATTAAAAGCACCTCTATGAAATGCACAAATGACTGATCAACATGAAACTTTGTATAAACACTTATGATCTTTGTTCATGCTTAAATGCGAAGATCCCTCAGCTCCCTAAGCAGGGAGGTCCCATTGCAGCTCCACTCATTCATATGGAAACATTTGATTTCCAACAGGTGTTAAACAAGGGCTATCGCTTGCAAGATGATTTCAGGTGAACTGGAATCTCACGGTGTGACAGAAAACACCACAGGCTGCAAATATGAGGATTCATATTTGTGAATTCAAACCATGTTCTTATGCTCATATTAGAAGTGTGTATTTATAGAACGACGCTCTGCTTCTTCAGCAAACTGATTAGAGATGATAAGTGCTTAAACACTTGCAATACACCTGGAGGGAAAAAAAAGGTTTGAATAAGGGGAAAATGGTTTACCTATAATTGGCAACTTCTTTGTTCCAGCTTATAGTTCATACATTTTCCTGCACTCCCTGAAAGAAGAGCTGGTTTCAAACAGGACTAAGCAAGACACTATGCCAGTAGCTAACACTCCAACCTCAGATACTCATGTCTGCCAAGTGTATGAAGAGGCTGCAACTTTAACATAGTGGAAAATGAATTATTTCTAGCCATGGGACTCACAACCTGAGAATCATAGCAAAGTAAACGAGTATCTGTCAGGAAATAAGCTCCAGTTTTATGCAAGATAAAAGAATACAGCTTCAAAAGAAAGATTTTAAATTTTTTATTTCCCCCCCCTGTGCTTTGGGTGAGCTGTGCAACCTCAGCGTGTTCACAGGTGACAGAGAAGGTCTCCCAAGATGAGCAGAAGTAACCAAGGAAAACAAGCTTCTATTTGAGGTCTCAACTTGTACAGCACCAAAAGTCCAAACTTTTGATTCATTAGTCCTACAACTCTAAGGCTAGGGACACCTGAAGACTACATTTTTTTTATGATTTTGTTTCTAAGCAGGTATGAACAACATGACATTATCCATAATTGAATGGACACTCCAGCTTCTCCAGATGATCGCGCAGGCCTGCAGAGCTGGCAGGAGCCCAGGCTCATGGTGCAGCACCGGCGGCCACTTCCCTCCACAGATGGAGCAGCACACCAGGCTCCAGGCTCCTCCAGGACAGATCATACTCCACGTATCTCTATTTCAAGCTGTGCTTGGACCCACCAGGCTGAAACCTGCATTTCCTCTGGAGGGATCTGAATCAACTGCTGACTAAAAACAAATATTTCATGATACAGATGAAACCAGTTCCTTCAAAGCACACAAGGGAGGACATCTCCACCTTTGCCTCTGAACAATTGTAAGAGCTGTGGCTAGAGACAAATCCTAAAATGGAAAAAATGTTTTATACTGGGCTGAGCTTGACACCAGTCGTACTGAATAACAGAGAATGCAAGCGCAAACATGGCAACATTGACAGGCAAAAAAGAAGTAGTATAACAGGGTTTTCAGTTTATCTGAGAAACTCTACATGTAAGCAACTAGTATTTAAGACATTAACAGACCACAAGTAGCATGGGCAATACCGCAGCCTGGAAACCACCAGAGCATCAAGAACTCTGTTGGGTGGGAAAAGATCACCTAGCTGAGCAATAACCATTTCCTGCAGGCAGCCAAGATTCAACAGTGAACAGTCAGGACTGTGGCTGCAGGGAAGGGCAAAAAGCATAATCAGGAAACAAACCTCCATCATTGCCCAGATTTTGAGAAATGCTAAGTAAATTGCCAAGAGTCCAGACAAACTCTACTTCTACTCGTTTAATTGCTTTTGCCAAGTCTTTTACACATACAAATAAAAAGAGGACGGAGAGGGAGAAGAGAAGACGCTTCTCTACATTTAGAAGAAAAATCATCTGGGTACAACAGCACAAAACAAAAGAAAATCCTTTCAGTAAGTGACGATGTTGATGTTGGGGCAAGGCAGGTGAAGGCTGTGTGGAAATCAGAGTTATCACCTGCTGAAAGCAAAGCAAAGAGGTAATTTGATCCAGGCAGCATTCTCTCCAAGAAAATGGTGAGAGAACCAGCTCCTGACATCCATCAAATGAGGGATGATGCCTTAAGAGCGTATAAAAGCCAATGTAGTGCCCACAATTAAGGTGTGTGGGGGAAGTAGGGAACTGTGATCTAGACTAGTATAGGCTTATCGCTGGCTTCAACAGCTTGAAAGCCTTCAGAGCAAACATGAGGGAAAGAATTAACACAGAGGCAATGGGAAAACAGGAAAAAAATATAATATACCCCACACCAGTTTTGAAAATACTTCTTTCCTTGATAAGACAACCATTTTTCTTTCAATCATAAAATTAATTATCAACGGAATTTTCGTTTCTACAGCAAACTTTTGATGCACTGCCATGTGATGTTAATAAGGCTGGATAACTGAGGAGGAGTAGGAAGCTTTAAGGTGGGTTAACAAGTAACTGTAACTGAGCCAGCCATGGACAACGCAATAAGGAAGCTCGTGGGAGTAAGTTGGATCTGCTGATAAAAACCACCGGTGACAACCACAGGGGAATTATTGACACAGAACTGAGGTGTTCAACGGAAAGAACTGATGGCAGTGAAGACTGAAAAAACAGAGCATTAAACATGGTAGAAATGACAACGTCAGAGCCCCAAAGCCTGCTATGAATTTGACAGCATACTAGGTGTTCCGCAGTGGAGAGGAGCACGTGACAACAGACTTGAGCTCTGGTTATCACACTGGCCATAAGTCGCTATGATACAGCCCTGTAAAGAGAGAACATCATCCACAGAGTATGTCCAGTGAAATGCCTCCATAGAAATAAAAGTATAAACACCTCTGTACTGTGCTAGCAAGACTCCTTCAGAGACGTATATGCAATCTTTTTGCTCTATATCAAAGTAAAAAGAATTTACAAAGGAAAATGGTAAAAGCAGCATGAGGATGCAAACACAACAGGAGGAGAACAGGACAGCTTGCTTATCCTAGCAAAAAGAATCTTCTTCTGTGCTTATTCAATAGATAGGAGAACATACTGTATGGAAGAAGAACTGTGGCTCAATAAAGAGGATGAAAATTGGAAGGTGTCCAATCATGACAGTTCTGTAGTAGCCTTTCAAAAGGAGAAGCAGACACTAAACTGTACCAGTTTCAAAGTAGGAAATTGGGCAGTTTACATATGAGGTAATAGTACAACATCACACAGCAGCAGAGGGATGGAGTCACCAAAAAGTCCTCTGCAGCATCTTGTTGCACTGACATGTAGTCAGAGACAGAGACTGAATTACATACAAGCGTAGGCATGAGGGTTAACAGGGTCCAGACAGCTCTGGGGGTGACAGTTAAAGCAATCCATAGTTTATACCACTGCTGAAGGCATGAACACTTCATATATTCCTCTTTATTTAAAGAAGGTGAATGACAATGCTGTTTAGATGGATTTGCTGCAGCTGGAGAGTTCTCCACCCAGGACACAGGAGGGATCTAGTATCTGCTCTGGGTCTGGTCACCAGCCATGGGTCTGCTCAAGTTCAGCCCATGAAGACAGGCTGGCTCACTTAGAGCCTGGGCAAGCAGAGGAAATGTCAGGCAGATGAAGAGCAGCACTAGAACAACTGTGAAAGGTTTTAGCATTTTCTTTCCCAAAACAAATGGGAAGGAAAAGGGAAAGTACACACATTTATCACCTAGATATCTACATGCTGCATGTCACAGAAAGTGTTTTGCTGGCTTATACTTCACTTCCGTGCACAGCTCTGTCACTTGATCTCTCCTTGAAAGCAGCCAGACAAATC
>WEIS01041146.1:0-15951 GCA_013389965.1 Todus mexicanus
TAAACAATTCTATGATTCTGTAAGGCCAGCAATGATGGAGACATACGTCAATTCAGTCTGTAAAGGAAGAAAATTAAAGTGGACTTCACAAGTCTGTAGGGATACAGTCCTAAGAACAAAAGGGTCATCTAAACCTCAAGCTTTTCACAGAAGTCACCTCTGATGAGTTCTGAAAAGTTACAAACTACTTTAGGAACATATTTAGTGTTTCAATGGGTTGTCTTTTTTGCCTTGTCTTAACTGCAGAGAGTTGTCCAATTATACCAGCTTCATTTAAATGATTCAAAGTTATTGAAGCAAGCATTTAAGAGGTTATTGATCCGTGCAGCTTATCATCATTCAACTATACACTAGGTCTCATAATTTGAATTTTTTGACTCTCTTTACATTGAAGGAGTGAAGCAAATTCAAAACAAACCCTTCTGACTTTAAATCTAGGTTTGTTAAAATCATGGTGAGAAAAATCTGAACAATTACAAAAATTTTGCACTGAGATGGTGAGAGGCTCCATCTAAAGCTACAGACCAGAACAAATTTCAAATAATTTTTAGCTAGTATGAAGTAACCAAGTATGAATTTAGGAAGAAATGTAATTCCAGTAGAATTGAATATTGGATTATGTTACACATGTTACTGCTTGATTAATAGCTTAAGGATATCACTGAATATAAAGCATTCAGTAAAGAATGACACATCCTGGCAGTTCATCTCCAGTGTTCACATCCAAGAGATACAGCACCATTATCTCGCAGTTGGCTCCCCTTCTCACTGTCCCATACTACAGAAAATTGGAGCTTCATAGTCCCGGGGTTGCTTCTGGACAAATATTAGAGGACTAGAAAGCAACGTGAGGTTATATCACCAAAGCCTCACCTAACAGGACAGCTTTATCTCACAAAGCCATCTCGCTAACCAGCCTAGTCCAAAATAAACTAAAAGCTTTTTTTTTTCCTGAAAAATTATAGCTTTACACATCTCTAAAGTGCAATCACCTCATTTCACCACTGTTGCACTGTAGCTGTCAGAGGGTAGGTTTAGGCTAGATGTGAGGAAGAAATTCTGCACAGTAAGGATGGTGAGATACTGGAACAGGTTGCCCAGGGAGGTTGTGGATGCCACATCCCTGGAAGGGTTCAAGGCCAGGTTGGATGGGGCCTTGAGCAACCTGGTCTAGTGGAAGGTGCCCCTGCTCGTGACAGGGGGGTTGGAACTAGATGATCTTTGAGGTCCCTTCCAACCTAAACCATTCTATGAATCTATGAATCTAGGATGAAATATAGCATTTTCCAATGTGAACACATACTTGATGATGAAGGTGTCCCAGGTTTATACAGTGTGAGAGTGAAAACCACACCTTCTAACACTGATTTTTAAAAGTTATCGAACATCAGGAAATGTGCTCTTCTGCGAAGTCCCACAAGATTCTGCTGCTGCTTAAACCTGACAAATTTTTCCCATGTGAATTATTGCTTTATGATTTGACTTAAAATTCAAAAGCCTGGAAGGCATTTCAGCTGTTAAAAATTCATGAACCGAGGCCTTTTAGCTCTTACTTTATACTCAAGTATCAAGAGGTCCTCTGTGAAGGACTTCATTAATTTCAGCAGAATTGATGGAAGCTGCCCACATAGCCTCGCTTTACCAGTTATAAGTGCACAATAGTAATTGTACCAATACCCGCTCCCATTCACATGATGCATCGGTAATGGTTTCAGCCGTGACTCTCTGAGCTCAGGTGGAGAAGCACCCAGACCTCTGTACCTGCCTGCAGTTATATCCTTGGTTTTGAAGAAAAAAGCCTCTCCTTCTCTAACTCCCAACAGGCATACACACTCTACACATTTACATATAAATGTTTCAGTAATAAGCCAGGAATAAGGACTTGAACAGGGAAAATAATCTTTTTCATTATTCAAGTAATAAAGTTAGGCAAGATGTTTCCAGAAATAAATTATATAAATAAATATATATGATAAGCTTAAATACCTAAGAGATGCATTCATGAACTAAAAGCAGTGTGAAGATACTATACAAGCAGGAAGAGAGAAAAAAATAAATAAATAAAAATCAGTGTACATATTCCCTCCCCATATCTGTCCCTTAAACCAGTCAAACAATACATACAGCTGTTTTAGCAAAAATAAAAATAAAATAAGAATTAGTGGATCATTTCTCCCCTTCCATGTTTCTGTTCCTCCTAGCAACATGCAAACAGTAGCTACATGGAGCAAAGCAAAAAAAGTTCCAGGGCTGTTTTCACCTGCAAGGACAGCAAGCAAAAACAGTGGTAAAAATAAATCAATAAATAAGTAAAATTTACTTAGAGCAGCATTCCTTCTTTCCTTTCTAGCCAAGAATTTCCATGCTGGGTTTTAGGTCCCATTTACATCTGTTGAAGAAGAAGAAAGTAGCTGCAAGTTCCCTGAACCAGCCCACGAGCTGTGCCGGGGAACACGCACCACTGCCAAGGCACTGCCCTTCCATCCCACGCATGGGCCTGGGCACACTGCAAGCACAGAGCTGCCAGAACCTTCCTTCACTATGATTATTTCCTCCTGCTGGAATACATTCTCACTAGGAACGTGTAAAATTGCTTGAAAAATGCGCTTTGCAAACATACCAACTGCAGCGTAACAATTCTTGCTCAGACATGGGAGCATACTGGGGCAGCCAGCAGCTGACATTCAAGCACTTCGCCCATCAGTACCAGCATTCCTGCCAAGAGACACTCAACAAGAATTGGCTTCTAGTGTGAAAATACCTACAGATGCTCAGCTGCAGGTGGGCACGACCAGAGAAGGTAGCTGACAGCATCAGCCACATAATAATGGATACGTGGAACTTCATCTTTGAAGTCTGGACCACACAGAGTTTATCTGTCTGCCCTCTCCACGACCAGCCAAACAGCTGAACCAACTTTTTATTCACTCACTGGAGATGCCCAAGCACAAGATGCTAGTTCTGCCAACTGAGCTCTTAAATACAGACTCGGGAAGATGTCTCATGGGGTGACATGATCTGGATCTATCACTAAGTCTCCTAATTTCCTTTGAATTTCCCTCTAGCTCAAGAAGCCTGCAGCTCGCTAAAAGCAGGAGCTCATGCCAAAAAGAGGAGGCAACCTTCATGCCTTGCATGGGATGGCTTCTACATGCAAATTTCCAGCTGAAAATGAAGACTAGGGGATGAAGGTTCTTCTTTGTCACTGTCTCCATTCCAAAAACAATGGTGTTAGGCTAGAAAGAGAAATGCTCACCTTCAAAGCTATGTTAGTATCATTGCTAGTAATCAACATAAAGCAGATGGCAACAATGAAAATTGCCAGATGCCAATTAGTCAAAAAAAGCACTAACAATCAAACAAGCAACAACAGTAAAATTCTGATTCCTGCAGAAATACAGACCAGTGACTCCAGGTAGAGGTGGCCCATGTTTTGGCCCAGCTGGTCCCAGCTCAGCATATTATATCAGCCAGAGACTCTCTGAACAAGACTTTCCAGTTCCTCTGACAGGTCCTGCACCATGCCCTTAAACAGGTTCAAGCCATTTAGAGATACAAGATAAGTGAAGAACTCATTTATATTAAAACCTACTGCCACTGTAATTGCCAGTGTCAACCTATAAAAACACTACCACTGGTAGCTGCACAGGTTAAAATAAATCTTTGTCCCATTTTTTTTGGCCTGACACCTGCCTTTTAACACCAGAGTGCTGTGGTAGTACAAGAGAGCCATGTGCAGGGCAAGGTCAGTGATAGTCACAGCTAGAACTTACAGACTTACAGTTATCTAGACATTATAACAGATGAAAAGGGAAGAGGAATGTCATTAGTGAAGTCAGTAGGTAGCTGGCAGGGAAGCAACTTTGTAGAACTAAAGAAAACAACATTTCAACAAACAAGTCAAACATAAAATACAAAAGCTAGGTTACAGCATATGTACTCAGCCTGCTGTGAAAAAAAACAAGTTTATCAAATAAATAAGAAAAGTTTCCTTTCTTCTCTTTTTGAAAAAAGCAGCATTTAAAATAGCTGTTTAAAAAGTACTGACATTACATTAGTTTGTAGCACTTCCTCTTTGTTTTGTTAAATGAACTAGTGGATCTCAGTTAGGGTAACAGGTTTATCCCTAGGAAATGTTATGATTGTTGAAATACCCGTGCATGGTGCAGTATTCCCTTGAAAGAATATATAGATCTATAGCCACAGTCCTACTGCCAGTACTAATTTCTGCTAGCACACAAATTCCAGATAAAACTCGTCTTCCTAATCGTTTCAGAAACCCCAGATTAAGATTTCTAGAATCGGCATCAAACACTAATTGAGTGGGGAGGACAAGTCTCAGATACTGCTATTAAGCTCTCTCTCTAGCATAACGCAAAAAGTAATACAGTCTATAGATCCAAAGCAGCACTGTAATTAATCACTATTACAAAGTCCTAGGCAATAGAGATCAAACATTACACTACCAAGAAGCACATAATCTGAGCCTCTCGAATATCACAAATGCAGCCCCGGATAGTACAGCCCAGCTTGCTGGCCGTGACCTCCCGCACCGGCAGGGAGAACACAAGGCTGGAGGCTGGTTGCAGTCGCTGGGTGCCTGTGGCTGCCATGCAAAGAGGGACAGAGCGGCATGAAAGAAACAAATGAGCATTAAAGTGTCTAGCCACAGAAAGGGCTATGAAAATGGATGCTTCACACATCTTTTAAAAAATGGTCAGAAGTACCAAGGTGCAGCTGCTGTATTTTTCTGTGATGCGCTCAAATTCTACATATGAGAGCTAGCAGAAACTCCTAGCTCTGATGGTGTTGAGTTTGTAAAGGAAATAGTCTCACAAACATGGAAAGAAAGAAATATGAGTTTTCATTAAACACAAACGCTCTAAAAGACGAGCCAATTTCCATCTGTAACAGGATTGTCATCAGTGATCACTCACAACATTGCCTCAAATCACAACAGGAGCTTTAGAAGAGAAAGGATTTGGCTCATTTGCCTGCTTCTCCAAAGAACGACAGGCAAGTAAAACACCGCAATTAATCCTGGTCTCCTTCTCTCCACACCCGCCACTCTTGGCCACAGAAAGGTCTGGGTTGGGAGCAAATACACAGGAAGAAGAGTGGCCCTGATGTGACAACAGCCTTAGCTGTCACAATAGAAAGGGGATCAGGATGATTCATCTTTGACAGGGAAAGTAGCACTTTGGGGGTTTTTATTAACTAAATAATATGCCAAAACATAACACAAGCCTTTACTAAGTTCTTGGGTTGGAAGACAAATGTTTGTAGAGGTGATGGCTACCTGAGGTAGTTGAGATACTCTGTCTACGCAAGGAAGACCAAGAATGATGGCTACGCAGATGGTGCACACCCTGTTTTCCAGAGGCCTACCAGTTTCTCTACCGCTTCTGCACATCAACACTGATTCTACAAAGATTTTTGCCAGGACTCACCAACAGGCAAAGATGATGTCCCAGAAATCACCAAAACTAGAGAACATTCATATCTCTCCTTGGGAATACTGTCTAAACATCTGGAGAACAGAGTTTCTATAAGGACTTAATAGCCAGGCTCCTCCCAAAGCACAGGTTCTTGTGCAATGCTATGCTCTCAAACAGAAATACTGGACAAAAGTTTTTCCAGTAAAGGCCAGTACCCATAATTGGAGCCACTGCTCTCTAGCAAAAACCCCCAAACCACCAACAAACAAAACCACAGCATGCATGCAGAGCCCATGTTTGAAGTGCTGTATCATTGCATTTGCAGTTTTTAGGAAAACAAATATCCTCACTTAACTCTTTTTCCTTTGGGTTCACAGATGATGATTCTGTTTTCAAATTGCATGCTCCCTTCACATAGGATTTCACTAGCTACGGCTGTACTACACAATTTCTCACTGAACCATATAATTAGGTTACATTTTTAGCTGACTACATAAATTGACCTTCAGATGCAACAACTGCTTGCGCAGACTGACATCCTGGGCACACACAGCTAGTCTTGGCCGTGTCCTGCTTCCATTAAAACATATGGCGAAGCTTCTTTGTGCTCAACAACTGAAAAATTCTTTTTATAGAAGAAAGCACAGAAACCCCAGTCAAAGAACGACAAACCAACAATGCCAGTTAAATACATTCAAGGAAACAGAAGTAAATTCAGTGGAAACTGCTGGTGAACGGCAATTGATGACCCTGGGACAAGTGGCTGACTATTGCAGAGAACTGTGTGTGCAAAGAGGAGTTACGAACCCTGCAAGTCATCAGATAGACCGAAGTACAGGGTTCATCTGAGGTTCTGATGTCTTTATCAGTGTAATTTTTGTAATTGCTTTGCTTCATGAGAATAAAAGGTTGCTATAATGCTTTGTCTCAGACTTATTCCTACTTGAAATTAACAGCATTTTGAAGACAAAATGATGCCTTTGAAATTTGTCAGTTGGAGAACAGACAGAAATGACCCTTCTGGAGGAACTGAACTCTCAAAAACAGATTCACTACTGACTATGAGACTGTTCAAGTTCAAACAAGGAATTTTTTTCTTTTAAATAATTATTACAGGTGTTTGCCAGTGAAGACATCTAATAGGAGTCTCTCCATAATAAACATTCCCCACTCAAGAATTTACTTCCCGTGGCATACTGTAAGTCTGCTCCTGCTTCCATGGACCAGCTGATCTTCTGAGTTCTAGTAACAGCCTGAAAAGTGTTCAGGTCACTTCACTAAAGCATTTATTAGACTTACACAAGAAACAATTCATTCACAACTTGATGAATGTTTCTCTGTGGCCTGTGCTTTTCTTAACAAGAATTTTAAAAGGTTATTTTCAGTATCTTAAATGAGTAAAGACATCTGTTCTTAAACACCTTCTGAAAACAAACTGAGATCAAGTGACTAAGTACCACATAAATCCGAAATTGCCATCCCGGGTCTCTGTTATATCGAAGTGATAAATACTATGGAGTTCTGGACTTCTACAGTACGAAAGATACTTTTTTTCCCCCCACACTTCCTAAGAGATCAGCATAGACTTTTGAGTCCCTCCACTCTATTAATCAATTCATTTCCCACCGCTACACCAGTCATTTCAGCACAGTATCACTGCAGTTGTTCTGACCTCAAAATTCTCAGGGTTTATTTGGATTCCAAGGCAAGAACAAGGCATGAGGAAGATATGGCCTTTCTAAACTAAACCCAGAAAAGGGCAAATCTCAAAGAATTGCAGGCTCAGCAGCTCTTGTAGTGGTATGTAGCCACCATTTTTTAACAACCTTGAACGGACTTGGAGAGCTGCACCAAAGCAACGCCCAAGAGCACCAGATAGCACAGCCCAAACCTCTCAGTTCGGACTAAGGTGGCAGTTGGCTTCAAGCCCCACTCAGCAGCATGAACCACCTACAGCAAGAGCCTTATGCCTGCAAGGCATCCCTGCTGCCTTCGTTGTGCCAGTCACCAGGCTGCCTCCCCGCCTGTGTGCATCACCTTCAAGTTATTTTAATGCACACCACATGGCCGCTCATTCTTTCCCTGCTCTACATCCACTTGCTTCCTCCTCCTCTCTTTTCGGCTCTTTAATGACAGCAAATCCAGTCTACTCCTCCACCCAGCCTGCTTTGCAGGCTCCCAGTAGCACTGACAGACTCATGGTTTTAGCACCTCACCTCAATCAGATCATTTCTAATTTTGCTCCTATAGCTCTGCATCATACTGCTCCTCCCTGTCTTTTGGCTTTTTCTATCTCATTACATGGCTGTTGCCAGGCAAACTGCTTAACTTGTGCATTGCAATTTGAAGGACAACCCCTTCACCCTCAAAAGCAGGGTGGGATAAACAGATGCAACTTCTTTGCAGCAAGACCTCTCCTTTCAGCTGGCGCAGCACTTGCTAAGTACAAGACAGGAAGCCTTAAAGGTCGAACTAGTTCATTTGCCCTTAAGAATAACAGATTGCAAGGGCTCAGAAACATACTTTTCTAGCACTAGCACAGACTTAACAAAAACAGTGATTAGCAAATCAATACAGCAATCATCCGCCATCGACCCAGCTTGTGGATCACCGCCACATAACAGCTGCTTGCCATGCCTGATGGCACCTTTCTTTCTGTCAGCCAACCACCACCATTCGTTCCTTCCCACGGCCATCACGTTCCTTCCCACGGCCATGGCCATCGGTCAAGTCTCAGACTACTGACCAAAGCAAGGCTTCTATAAGCCTCTTCCATCTGCAGCTGCCCAGTTTTCTCTTCCTTTTACTACGTACATCTACATACATTATTAGTTATTATTAATTCTTTTTCTTCATTCTGTATTAGGAGAAAAACAGCCCACTAATTCTAGGAAACTCATCTTCCCCCCTCCTCCTGTTCAGTTGTGTATAGTGTCCCAGAGTCCTGGTCAGAATTCTTACTCCAGCTGAATAGGTGACATGAACAATGTTTTGGGTTGAGTATGGCTCACTCATGGATTCTTAAGCATCATTTCAAAACACATCTCCACTCTTACACAAATACCACGTTAGCCAGACACGCAGCAGAAAGAAAGAAGAATACTTCCCAACCTGAGCTTGTTTTTAAAAATCTAGCCTCCAACCTTAAAGTCTACCAGATGGTTACTACAGTATTTGGTGCTGGTTCACAGGGGCTAATGCAGCCTCCATGTGCACGTGGGGACCATAGAGGCACCCAGACATCACTGCCACACAACCTGGGGAGCCTAGAGCATGGGGTTCAGCACCATCAGGCTACCCTTTTCATAATCTCCTCTGATCCTATCTGTTCCCCACTACAACCACAGATTCACGTATCTTTGGTTGGAAGAGACCTTTGAGATGATCTAGTCTACCCTTTGACCCAACACGGCAAGCTCACCACTAAACAATGTCCCTGCCTGGTCTCTGGCACCAACTGCTAAGATTTTAGGCATGTTTTTCTGTTTTACCTCTGACAAGAAGGGGTTTTTTCCTCACCAGTTTGACCTATCGCAACCAAGGTCCAGCACTTGGACTGGCCATGGCCTTCCACCTTCTCCCAGAAGAAACCCCCACATTCACATTAGGGTAATGCGTACTTCAGTAGTGAGGACATAGCACTGGGAAGGGAAGCCCCAGTACACAACAGCACAGCTGACACATACACATACATTACCTGGAGGGTTTCCAGCTTCAATGGCCACAAGTCAGTCTTCAGCTACCGACAGCTATGGGGGTGCTGTCACTCAGGTCCTCCCCAACACCTCCCAGCACCACCCTCCTTATACCATCCTTTTCAAGTCAGTTGAGGCTCTTCTAGTCACAACTCAAGAGACTCTTTGTATCACTTTTACTAAAAGGAAAGAAATAAAAACCCAAAAACAAAACAAAAAAGGGTGGGCTTCTGACTTTCTAAAGATGCCCACCATTAGCCATTCAGCAACATAACACACCCATTGTTCGCACACCAAACGGCACACTGCGCTACCAGAGTGTAATGTAGCATGCACAGCAGATTGGTCTCAAGCTCACACTGCAAGATATACCACCTCAACAACAGGGAAGGATCCTAAGGAACAAAAGCAGCCTCACATGAGCCAGGCCAGTGACACTAGATAGAGCATCGCTTATGCAACAATTAACAATACGCTCCCGCAAAGCTTTAAGACTTCAATATTAGGCCATACGTATCCTTTTCCAAATTCATTTCGTAATAGCTATCCATTGGAAAAAGAAACATGAAGGATTAATCAGTCACTGAGTGACTGGAACAGGTGCTACCACATGTGTGAAATACTTTTTCCTGGGCTGATTTTTCAGGTAATACAGGTATAAAGTATTTATTCTCAGGTTTCCTCATCTTAATAAAATTTTTACTTGCATGGATCAAACTGACAAATATATGTCTAGATAATTATTTTCTCTTATTTGAAAGTCAAACCACTTTTACACCAGTCTGCTGATACACACATAGAAGAGATTTATTATTTCAGAACTTCCCCTTCCTATATAAGTTTGAGTTATATTCCTGAAGACTTACTTTCTCAAACAGCTTAATCCAAAGAGAAGCCACTTAGCTGACTTCAGTAGAAGTAGAATTAAATCTTAAGGTAACAACTCATATGAATAATCGATATTTGTTCTGGATTGCAAATGGAGATAACTCAGTAGTTTATAAAAAACAACAACAACAACAAACAAATAGGCTAGCCCTTCAATCCCCCCCAAAGTCATATCCCAGCTCTTTTGTGTGAAAGCAAAGAATAGCAGGAAAATGTAGAAAAGCACAGCGACATCTTTGTCTTGGATTGTACACCAACTCAATTCCACTGGTGTAAGAGAATTTTTAAGAGGCAACATTAGACTTGCAGCTTTTCTGAAATTTAGAGATACCATGAACATCAAATCCCACTGGAGGAGACCAGATTTAACCAAATATCCTCAATGTCCAGACTTTGAAGCAAGACTGGCAGCATTAACCTTATCATGCTTACCGTTATGTTGTATCAGATGATGGATGTCATCCCCTTTGGTAAATTTTGATGAGGTCTAGCACAGACAGTATGGATTTTATTGCATATTTTGTTAGCTTGTTTTTTAAAATCTAAAGGTGCTAAATATGGTATGAGACATTTGGTTTTGAAACCAACTGAAACACCAGTGTTCAAAAAATCATCTACATGCCCCACAAGAAATAAGTACTACAATTAAAAAGAAAAAACACTGTTAGCAAAACTGTTTAGGCTTCTAATTAGCTGATGTCTGAGTGCAGAAATAAATGTTCCAAACAGCATTTCGGAACACAGAGTATTTTAACAGAGGTAATTATAAGCAATTATTACTCAATTTTTACTTCTGTGGATTTGGGGTTTGTTGGATTGGGGTTTTTTTTTCAGTTTTATAACTTAATTTCTAAGGTTTTTCACCAGGAACAGAAAGGAGACAGCAATTTCTATATTTTCTTAACACCATAAAACAATTTGGGACACAAAATGGGTTATCTTTCTGCCTTATCTTGTAGCATAGAAAGCATCTTTTTACTTGGAACTACTAAAGTCCTATAATCAATATTTTTAAATGCACAGCCTAGCAAGTTATAAAAATAATTCCATTAAGAATAGATTATACTTCAACATAATGCTAAAAAAGCTTATTTCCGATATGTTTTATTTCTGCTCTGTGATATCAACTGGCCCTTGCTTTAATACATCAATAATTAGGAACCAAGGCATTGATGCTCCCACAAAGGTCAATAAATGCCTTTGTTCACTCCTCTGAGATTCAGAAGAGTGGAATAATAGCAGCAGAGCTAATAAAACTTCGTTTCTCACATCCTTATGACTCTTGAAGTAACGCCATACCTGTCCCAGCTATCACCACTTCTCTTGTGAAGCAACACTTAATCTTCTGAGACTATTTCCATGTCCTTCTGCACATCCTTCCTTGCAGGGGAAGAGTCAGTTTGTGTTATGCCCAGTTCCCAACTAAGCATGTGCTGACTCACTAGCCAATATGCCAATCAGGCCTGGCCAAAGAGAACAGATAAATCAAGATATTTTCAAGAAGTCTGTGAGTATTCAACTCGGAGCCCTGCTCCTTGAATCAGTTTGGCTGAAATTTTCCTCTACAAAACTTCAAGCCATGGATTGAAGCTTAAGAGATAGGATAACAGAGTAGGCATCTGTCCTTCAGCTCACTGGGCTTCATCTTGCTCATAACTTCATCTTTTCATGAAGTTATGTGGGTTTGTTTGTTTTGTAAAATCAGTTTCATTTTAATACAGATTTTCAAACAGGTTGCTACTTTGAAAAGGATATTACGCTTTGATATTTTCACTCCATTTATGGTATTTCCAACCCCAGTTATCTAGAGTAAGGTAATGGGAAGAAAGACCAATGAACGAAATACTAGTCTTTACAATGACAGCACAAAGGTAAGACTAAGCAGAGCAGGCAAGTTAAAATGTCAGCCCTGCCTTGAGCCAGCTGTCCTAAAAGGTTTCTCTCTGCCCTCTGCATGAGAGGTCTCCAAATAGCTGCTCTGTCATATCTTGATGGAAACTTGTTCTAAAACACACGTTATACATATACAAATATACACAAATATATATTTGCATAAACACACATGTACAGATATTCACATACACAAATATATTTAACTATAAATATATAGCTATACTTACAGTTCTATATATATTTAGAGAGAGGGAGACACACAGACACAGAGTTCCCTACAGATTGCTTCTCACAAGAGATGACGGCTTGCTTTATACATTAAATTTAGCAGGTTTTTCTCTTCCCTGCTCACGTTACCAAAGGACATATATACATTAAAATAAGGAACAAGAAATTCTATTAATGCAGTCACCTCACAATTAAGTATTTATGTAGATACCGCAGAGAGCTGGTAGATTTTTATAACTCCTTGGGGGCTAAGTAAAATGAAATCAAAGGGAGAAGGAAATGTGGTGACGCAAACACTCGCCTTTAATTAATCAGAATTAATCAAAATACAACTCGGTGTTCTTCTAGCAGTCAAAGCAGCACCAGGCTAAACAAAAAGGTGTAGTAAATAACCCAGCAGAAATATAAATGTTTCAAGTACAGGCACCCCCTAATTAAAATGTTTTTTTCAGGACTGTAAACTGCCAAATATATGCTTTTTGCAGAATCCTTTTAGGTAGTTTGCAGACCCGTTGTGACAAACCATCTTCAATAACCACATTTAAGACCTTGCCATGGTAGTCTGAAACCATGGGCTGCTGCTCTTCTGAAGCGGAAAGGCTACCCCTTTGCAAGTGGCAACACTGCGGGCATCACTGCCACCACATCACACCCTAGCTGCTTCTCCGGGGCTATTCTACAACTCAAGCTTTTCCAACTGTTACCAGGTACATGGACTACCTATTTTACACACGCACATGGCATCTAGGGGTTCAGCCACTGCTCAACTAATTGGCTACCTGCTTAATTACAATCTCATCTGAGATAATCTTTTCTAAATGGGTGAAAGTGCAGAGCATCTCCATAGCTACTAATAAGGCTGTCACAATCTCTAAGCAGAGCAGTGTAAGCAACACCATGGAGTTATACATGAAAGAATTTAGCCAAGCGCTATAATCAGTACAGCCAATTGCTGTGAAAATAATTCTTTATTAATACAAGTATTCGAAAAAGCATATTTGCAAAAATTTCTGAAGCCAGAAGAAATAATTATCTACTCATAACTCTAATCTACCATAGATCCTTATATGCGATTGAAATATCTCACAATCAACATCAGTCTTTTAACTTTATAGAAATATTTGGTGTCTCTGGAGTATTCACTCATCAAGTAAAGACCTCAAGATAGGAGCTTTACCCATTTCCCTGACAGAGTCTTGAATTACCCATCACCCCAAGGAAGATTTGTGCTTCATTTCTCATTTGAATTAACAATTTTAGCTTCCAGGCCTCAGTTCTTCTTCTGCTTTTCTTCACAAGATGAAAGATCCTTCATAATGTGTTTTTTGCCCACAAATATTTTCATACTCATCTTTCAACTTTCTATTTTATTTTTTATTTTTGGTTAACTAGATAGACTACATCCAAGTCTCCTCTGTAAGACACTTTCTCCATCTTTGGAGTAACTTCCACAGCCCTCTTCCTCACCCTGCAGCTATTCCAACATCTTTTAAAGGTTGCTGACACCAGAACATTGCTCAGTGTCCCTGCAATGTGATATGCAGAGTGAAAACCTTGCTGACCCTACAGTTCTGGGGCATTTTATGGATGCAAAAAAGAGATATGGTCAGGATGCCTGTAAAGCACAGGGTGTCTTTTCATAGACATTTCAACCCGAAAGCAGGGCCCAAACTATCAGAAACCCAAAGCCTTCAGCTCTGCCCACTTATGCTGAGCAGTGATATCTAAAATCTTCTGCATAGTTTCCTCTTTTGTCCTCTCTTCTTTCATAGTACATAGCTCTGGAGAGCTGAAAGTCACCACTGGAAGTGATTTGCTCTGTCCTGCACTGCCTCCCATCAGGTATAGCCCTGTAGCTTTCCCTTCTCATCCTGGGAAGCACGATGGCCACCTGGAATTTTGTCAAGGTGATAAAGAGTGGTTTGTGACTTCAAACTACAGTGTTTAGTAAGCACTGTGCCTGTACTCTGCAACCTGGATATTTAAAAATGTGAAAGAAACCCTGTAAACTGAGTCTGTGTTATTTTAACAGACTTCCCTTGCTAGCTGCAGGCTCTGCAGATTTATAAACCAATTTGGCAGCAACTCCAATGACAGCATTGCTGCACAACAATAATTATCAAAGCAGGAAATGCTCGATAAGATGGAAATAATTCACTGACATTACAGATGCACAGCTTTCATCTGAAGATAGAGAATTTTTTTGACCCTTTTCTTAATATACTAAACAGAAAAATAGGAAACCTTCACCCCAACCAGAAGAATCTCATGAATCTCTCCAAACAGTACTCCCCACCACTGGCAAACATCGCTAGGGAGTCAGGGAACCTCCAATGCATCCATTGGGAGCAGCTATCAGACTTGTCCAGGCATTTAATCCTGGAATAAATGGCAATTCTGCAAAGCAGATACCTGGCCTACAAGGACCAAAGAGATCCAAGGGCCAAATCCAGCCCTGTAACAAAGCAGCAGCAATGCTCTTGCATTAGTGACAGCGATGCTCTCACAACACCACAGGGGTTTATTTTCATTTTTTCAACAGAACATTTGGTACATTGCAACCTTCATGTAAAACGATCACTCAGCCACTCAATTACCACAACCACTTAAGGGAATTCTGTAGTTTATACAGCATTTTTAATTACTCAGCATAAGAAAGGCTCAAATTTTGATCTCAGAAGCAGCAGTTTGACAAAATCTCCTAAGAAACAAGCACTGAATCTTTATCAAGGCTTTCTCAGCTGCAAGAACAGTGCAGAAGTGAAAATATGTAAGGAGTTTTACCAGGCCCAAACCACAGATGCTATGGAAGATGACACAACATTTGTCTGTAGCAGGAAAATCAGAATGTATCGCTATTTAGAATATGCATGTGTGCCTGTTTGCTCTAGATGCATGTATAATCAGGTCTAGTATAAATTAGAAAACATATGACGGATTAAACATCAATTGCCTGTCCTCCCACACTTCCCATCCCTCTGCCAGGTCCTGAGAAAAACAGAAGGCATGGTAGCAATGGCTGGAAACAGACCCTGAAACTGGAATAAAAGAGGAAAATACCCATTTTCTTTTTTGTAGCAGAAGCAGAACCTGTAAGAACCACATTAGTGTTTCACTCTCAACAAATACCACTGTATTCTGAAATCAGGAAATTCTGACGGTTTTAGCAGGATCTTAAAGATGCAGCATAAATAAGGATCGTTAAAATTTGGAGATGTGACAAATATATTTGACAACTGAAGTTACAGTATTATGCAAATACTTTTTTTTTTAATATTACTCAAGCATCCCACATATTATAACTATTTCTGGGCAACTAGGAGAGTTTCACAAAATCTCTAAGTGTAATCTTTTGCTAGCTTTGCCATCTGGGAGTGCACAGACAGTGCTTAATCCTACTGGCTTTTTTCCAAGAGACTTACGGTAAGTCTGTGGTATGCCTTTCTTTTAACAATCAAATGAGGAGGCTATTTTGGTTTTGATTGTGGCTTAATATAGCCCACTATCAAAATATTAGGGAGATCAGATCTCTAGAGAGCAGTAGCATCTTCTACGAGACCAGCTGATAAAACCCAAACTTTGCCCAATGTTTTCGCTCAGGCATGCACAAAGTTCTTCAGAAATGAAGAAATGCAGAAAACTTTGAACTAAATGCAGATAAATAATAAAAAAAAACCCAAGTTGCTGGTAGAACATAGGGCATCTCATAAGACAAGAATGGCACAAGCTAGTGAGGCAATGGGAGAAAGGGCACACTAGGAACAACAAGGGTGAAGTAGGAGAGCAAGGTATAATTACAAGCCAGGGCA
>WEIS01041147.1:0-15124 GCA_013389965.1 Todus mexicanus
AAAATAAATGTGGAATGCCTTCATTTTCTTGGGGAATCGGCATAGAGATCAGCCTAAAGAGTCTTGTGATTAACCATAGATTGGAACAGATGGTTGTAGTACTGTGTCCAGGATAGACTGGTCTAAGGTATTAATGATCATGAAGTAACAGGCTGTCAATTAGAAATACTGTGGTAAAAACTTGAGTGGTTCTTCCTGAGGGAAAAGATGGGAGAATTTGGGGGTTTATAATGACATAATTACTCTTGCATTAAAATTCTCAAGTAGAGAAAACAGCACAATACAGTGGCACATTTGCCCTGGACACAGTAAACTTCTGTCTCACCCAGATCTACCAGGATAAACCCAATTTTCCATTGTAAAATTAAGAAATCTTAAGCCATGTAATGTAAAGATTTCTTTGGGTCTTTACCATACAACAACACTAAACCAGACCTCTGTCCTGGCCTTGTTGTTCATCTGATTCCTGGTATCCAAAACCTAAGGAAAGGATTCATTTTTCTAGCTCTAGTCTTCTAAAAGCTGGGCATGCCTTCTAAATTGGTTATCTAGGCCTGTCATTAACAGATGGGGAGAGAGCGCTTCACTGTTGGGGGTGATTTGTTCCCTCCTAAAATAGCTGCCTAAGATAGATTGCCGGCTTCTTGGCTGCTAATGGAAAGTGAGATGTATTTTACCTCCACTGTCTCTGTCGCAGAAAAGTGTGTTTTGCAGTGAGATACCACAATCTAAAATCCTGGTAGAGACAAATTCCAATCATTTGTGATCCATGACAGACTTTGTATCTAAGGTCAACTTTGACTAATAAGACCAGATAATGTCGTGATTATTGCTTCGTTTGGAATGTACCTCTTTCTTGGTAGTTATTTTAAGGAAAGATCTGTTTATAAAGAAGGATCTGCAGCCCAAACTGTATGGACAAGATGCTTCTTTGTAAGGCTGAAAACTTTGGAGTAAAGACTAAAGAACACCTGTGCTATCAAAATAATCTCCATTGGAAGGCACAACGTTCACTTAGTTAAGCTTCAGTTAAAACAGATACAAAACATTCCTACAATACAAAAGTACAAAAAACATTCTTAAAATATCTGGGAAGAAAGAAGGGTGACCCTTGGGAATTTGGAGGTAAATTATTCCAATTTCTTAATCCTGGCATGTCTGGTTTTAGAATACAAACTTTTATGTCCATATCAGTTTTTATATTGTGATTGGTTGTACCTCAAATTTGGCAGGAGCTTGGTTGCACAGTGAAAGGTTATGTATATTTACAAGCGTGTGATTTGCAGCTCTTCGTGGCCTTAGTGTAAAGAAAAGGAGCCTCTGGGCTGTGGTGTCTTTGTTCCTGGTCACGTGAGGTCACACTGTCGTGTGTAAAGCGTGCCATAATTGAGACATTGCGGTGGCGTGTACTTCTTTTGCTGTGATCCACTTTCATATAATTTTTGAGTGGACAGGAAAAACTTGGCCTGACTGCTTTTATGTCAAGAAACCAAACTAGCGCCTGTGTGCTGAAGCCCCAGGTCATTTGCTTAGATTGATAACTGCAAATACGAATCCAAACTAGGATTTTTTGCAGCCATGGCCCGTCTGAATTTTACCCATGGTGGGCCACAGTCATTCCCATTCCAGATCACACAATCCATCTGTCCCAGTAGCTTATCTCCAGAAGTGACCAACACCAGCTGCTGAAGAAGAGGCAAACCGTACTGTGGTGGATGTTTATGTTGTGAGCTGGCCAGGAGGAGAATTTCATCCCTTTCGTTAGAAAGATTTAGGTCCTGCAGCATGAAGCTTTGTGTCCCCTCCAAAACTTTTAGGTATTTCAGTCTGTTTATTTAATTTCAGCGTTTGTAACTAGGGATGTTCAATTTATCTGTGTGAATGTCGTAGCCTTTTTTCTTAATCCAACCAGGTTCTGTTAAAGTAATGAAAAATACTACAGTAAATCAGGATTATGTCCTGAAGTGGCAGCAGGGATTCGTTAACAGTGAAACAAAACTGGCATCGTGAAATCAAATAATGGGATTACCTGTCTCCAACCATATGAATTGTGACCAGAAATGGAAAAGCAGGACATATGCACTATCTGCAGGACCTTTTGGAATTGGTTTACAAACTATTAGAGAAGAGCTGGCCTAGGGGATAAGCAGCGCAGCAGTACAGCCATGCATTAACTGAGTGTATCTTAGGCCAGGTCAGTTATTTCTGTGTGGGAACAGGAACACAGAGAGAGGAGGGGACCAAAAGTGTGAGCCAACTACCAGGCATCCAGAAAAGACTTAGGAGTATGATACATAGTAGGATCTATGTCTGTCTGGTAGACATAGAATCATAGAAGGCCTCTAAAGGTCATCCAGTCCAGCTCCCCTGCAGTAAGCAGGGACATGGCAAGTTTGTGTGTGGTATAACTTAATTAATTACAATATATTTTTTTTCAGATTAATATAAGTCTGTCAAAATAGTATAGATTGTAGCAATTAGGAAAGATGTTCAGTAAACCCCTGACTTCTCTGTTAGCATTCTTGGGAAAGATGGAAATATGTAACTTATTAAAAATCTGTGATTGTGTGAAACTATGGGGAGTAATAAACAACCTGTAGAGAACAAAAGGAACTCAGAGAAGTTTGGTATTTAGTTGGTAAATGGAATCACATGTGGCAAATGAAATTTAAAACTGAAATTGCTCCCTGATTTTTATTACACGCGGGCTGGCAGAGTATAAAACAGAACTCCAAAGTGAATAAGACTCAGTCGAAACCAAAAGGCCTTGAGATGCCTTTGGAGTAGCTTAAAGCTTTCATTTTCTTTAACAAGGTGGGGAGCATTTGGAAAATACTGCTAGAGGTTGTGAAGCTGGAAATGGGTGATGATTCGCTGCAGAAGTGATGCTCATGTAATCCTATGCTCTTGTCATATGTACAAGGGAGCCACAGAGTAGGGCTGTAGTTGCTACTCTCAGAGAAAACATACATAAATTAATAATTCAGAAGAGGAGCAGACCTGGGTTTTTTGAGGACAAAAGAAGTGCTCAGCATTAATATATAAGCAGAGCAGGAAGCATGTGAGAGCAGTATCCTACAGAAGACTGTTGGGTGTAGTTTTGGGGAGTAAAATGAGAATTGAACTATTAAATGTCCCATGGTTTAACTGAGGTCCTACTTATTCTAGGTGTGTCTCTACTGAGAAACGGATCAGAGCTCTGTGCTAAGTGGACACAACCTGGGCTGAGTACACAGCAGAGACACCAGCTTGGCTCTGACAGCTGTATCCTGTGTCCTATAGGACGTGATAGGATGTGCCTGAGTTAGTGTTCTCAGTCTCTTGGTATCTCTTGGTTCTAACTGGATCTGAGAGAGGCACTGCTGATGTGTAACTCAGGACCTCCCTGCCTTACCCACGGCAGCTCAGGGTGTACCTGGGTGGCTAAGCTCAGAATCAGACTGCTAGATCCTGAAGAGAGATGTGACTGTGTGTAATTCCAGCAAGGAAATTTTTTTTTTCCTGTCCATGAAAGATCCTCGTGCGCTTAAGCTTAAACATGTGTTTTGCAAGGTGGTGGTTTTAGTGCCATGCTGGTGTGCCTTCAATGATTTTTCTCTGCAAACAAAGAAACTCCATCTTAAACAATGTGTGTAGGTCACACAATAGCTGAGCTCAGGTCATTAAAGTAAGACATGAATGACTATCCAGAGGGAAACCAAGTCTGATAATGTGTGGAGATGACACAACGGCTCTGTCTCTAAGTTTAGATGATAAAGTCATAAGGAATGTTCCCAAGCATGGGGGCATCTTCATCGCAAGTTCCAGGTATAGCTTCAGTCCAGGGTGTTGCCGTCTCTCTTTGAGTGTGTTTCAGCTAATTTAGCCACACACAAAGGTCCTCTTCCAGCAAGATATCTGCAGATTGGGAGTATGAAGCGATTATTTACTGGCTAACACACAAAAAAGATAGCTGAGACTTAAGTAGCTGCTAGGCTGAGCATTAGTATTCACCACCTCAGAGAAGAGAGAGAAGGCATCTGAAGAGACTTTCCTGGCCAGGCAGGCACCAGTGAGAGGAGAAGGATCAGCCTCTGCACATCTCTCATTTGGGTTGTTGTTACCATCTTCCACCAGTAATGTCAACATGAGCACAGATGACCCAGCTGTTGGCCCTCACCCAGTAGCTGCCTACTAAACTCGCAGTTTTTCCTGTTGGATTTTATAACATTTAACGTTGTTTTCCCTCTTAAACCTTGAGCTGCCAGTGATCCCCATCTAAACAATACTTTTCTTCTATCTGGAGTTTTGCGTTTCTTGCCTTTCTGTAGATTTTCACACGGCACTTTCGTACGGCTTTGCAGTGCCCTTGGCAGTCTGAGCCACAGTTGTGCAGCTGGGCCACATCAGAGCTGGGACCTGAAGAGGCAGTCCAGCTCTTGCGGAGTAAAGAGGGAAGGCTGCAAGGTCAGCTTACCTGCTCCCAAACCTGGGCAGAGTTCAGAAGCTGATGCAAGCCAAGGATCACCAGTAGCAGTTCGGACAAACTGCCCTGTTTTGAGGTGCACTGTGACCTTTGGTCTCAGTGAGAATGGGAGAATGATCGCGGGCACATTTCATTTATGGCTATAGATGTGACCATGTTGGCTTTCTCACTTTGCCCTCTGGCAGCAACTGACCACGTGAATTCTTTTGAAATCAGGGTCTACCAGCAGCATTAGTTTACCTGGAGAAGACAGACCTTGGGAAACAGTCAGGGCAGCAAGCTCTGGTCACTAACGTGGGCACCAGGCAGCCACGTTCTCTAGCAGCTTCAGGATGGTGACGCAGTTAGTGAGGCGAACTTGGCCTCGTCCTGCAGGTCCACAGAGCTGGTCCTGAGCCTGCAAAGGCTTGGTGAGTTACATCTGTAGCAATTTGGGCTGGTTCTATAGTATGTTCTTGGGTGCTTACAACTTACCAGGAAGCAGTGAAATGTGTCTGATGTGAGGAAATACCGATGTGCTTTATATCATGTTTAACTTTTTCTATTGATTCCAGCTGGAGAAAGTGCAAATCTGAAGGAGCATTAATAAATGCGGAAGCTACACTGCATCATGGCAAATGTCTTGGGAAGATGCAAATTCAGCTTCCCTTCTAGGCCACTTTTCTTATTTCTGTATGCTTTGAGTCATTGGAGAAAGTCATGATCGCCATCCAAAGCTTTCTTTGGGTGGTGCAGTGATTCAAGGCTCCTGTGCCAGGGCAAAGCAGAATTTCCCATGATTCAAAAGAAATTTGAATGCTGACACACAGCACTTTTCTTTCTCTGGGGACTTGTCTTGTGTTTTCCTGGTCTGGGCTATCGTCAGGGTGGCAACTGGAAGACTTAGAGCTTTGGTGGTGTTGGTTCTGTACTGAGAAGAGCAGTGAGTGCTGAAGCTGTTCTCCTCAGCACTGTGAAGAGAGAGCTTTACAGTGCCAGTGACTACTTGATCTTCTCAATGAACACTGGTGGAGTTGCAGGGTAGAGCAAGGAGCTTTTCTATGTGACTGCTTGTCAGCTCCCATTTGCCTTGACAAGAGAGTGCCAACAGCAAACTTGTAACTCGGATTTGAGGGAGGTGAAATCTCCAAGTGTTGCTGGTGGATCTGTTGCAGTGCACTCATGTACTCACTAGGACAGGACTAAGAACAATTCCGTCATTTGGCATCAGTAGCTTCCAGATAGCAACCAGTTTGGTCACAGCTGATGAACAGCTAAGAGCAAGTCTGTCTATTCCCTGGTTGACAGCAGAGCTGGTGGACCTGGGAGAATCCATCCTTGCTATGTACAGCAGGTAGACCTCTGAGCATGTTTTACCCATCAGTGAGCTTGGACAGTGTATACTCACTGTGCGATGTGTGTTTCTGCAACTTTGGCTTCAGGCAGTGCCAAAAATAGCTTTGCTTTACGATTTTGGGGTACTCATGATCCTGGCAGCTCTGCTGATTCCTTGTAGTAACGTTTCCTTCCCAGGGCAAACCCCAGGACCAGGGGTGGTTCTCAGCAGGGTGTGACTGGTATTAGACAGAAGATCTGTCCTCTCCTCGTATTTCTAACCATGACCTGTTTTGACAGTGTGACTCATCGTTCTGATGGCAAACCAGCTCCAGTCTGTGTGGGTCAACCATAATTACCACAGCTCGCCTGACTTGTGTTAGATATGTCATTTAATTCCTGTGGGAGCTGGTAATCAGTGTCTCCTCAGCCTCCTTAAAATGAAATACTGTTTATTAGAACAGAAGCATGTGTTGTCTTAAGCGCTGATGTTCCTCTAAAACAGGCTCTGTGCTTAACAGCCTGGCCATGTTCACTATAGAAGATCTGTCTCCCCCGCAGGGGTGCTTTGTGTTGGTGCTCACCCCTGCTGCAGCAAGGGTGTATTTAAATCTCTCCTTGCAGGCACGCAGTAGCAACCACACCATTTTGATCTGTCAACTCCCAGCGTCAGCCAAACCGAGTCTGCAGGTTATCAGGATCGTCCCCGTCGTGCTTCGGATGTTACCTGGAGGTTGTAATCTGGGAAGCTGTTGAGTTGCTTCCTCATCAGGGCACACTGAGCATAATGCTGTATATGGATTCCCTGCTCTCCCAGCCCAAGTCAGACTAGTACAACCAGAGGGTTTAGTCTGAGAGGAATGCAGGAGTGGCACATCGCTGTCCAGATCACATACAGTCATGCAGCGAGAAACACACAATCGTTAGGGATTTGGTGAGTTTAGAGGATTGCACAGCCTTTGCCTTGTGAAAAAGACCCAAACCAGATTGATTTGTAGGGGATGTTTTACTGTCTTTTCTTCTTTCTATCTTCCCCTCCATCCTGTCTGGTAACTTCACTTTCCATCCCCATTTTACACCCACGACATTTGAGCTAAGTGCCAAGAGAGAGGAGTGAGGACTATTGGTGACCTGTTCTGTCCTGCTCCTGGCTCTCCTGTAAGCCCCATGATAAGATCAGGAGCTATGTTAAAGATGTTCTCCGGGGGATCACCTGTGTTGCCACATCAGTAGCCTCTGTATTTCCTTTGCCATAGGTGAGCTTACCTGCAGTCTTCTAGTTTTCTCGTTTTTCAATGACCTGAGCAAAAAATCTCTGAGAAGGGGCACGAAATGCAAGTTACTAAGATAGTGCAGTCTCAGGCTCCAGCCCTAAATGTCCTTCCTTAACAGAAGTTGCCTTGAATTTCAGGCCTAGGGTTTTGACTGTGCTGAAGTCTTGGTGCAAGTCATTTGCTAACCTGCTGCTGTTTCCTCTTTAGGGAATTCCCAATGAAAGCTGGAGGTTGACCAAGATTAATGAGCGCTATGAACTGTGTGATACATACCCTGCCATCCTAGCTGTACCCGTAAACATTCCTGATGAAGAATTAAAGAGAGTAGCATCTTTCAGATCAAGAGGACGCATACCAGTGAGTGTGACAAAAGAAGCCACTTTGATGTGGTTTTGTTACGTGCCATTGGGCCATAAATTATACCAAGATCAGGCTGGGTGGATTCCAGGGAGCAAATAAATGGTCAATGGATAATAAAAGTGACAGCAATGTGTTTGAGGAGTTAGAACGGAACATAATTTGCTGGAATTACTCTTGTGAATGAGATGTAGACTAAACCAAAATGAGAAGACAAGAAGACTCGGCACAACTGAGGCTGAATCTCAGTTCAGCTCCTGGGAAATGCAAAGCAGCCCTGTTTGGTTGTTTACAATTGTCTGGCCTACTCTGACTTCCAGAATAGAGGAATACTTAGTGATACTCTTGATGAAAATGCTTATTAAATTTAATTAAAACACATTGTTATGGTGGTTATGTCAGTGGTAACTGAAAATGTAGTGGTTTGTTCCTCAAGTCTGTAGAAAATTGTCTGTTCCTAAAGTGGTTAACTTCTACATGGTGCGATGTAAAGTAAGACATAGCCTAAGGACTGCAGAGCAAGAAAGTGTGTTTGTGACTCACACAACAGTGAGGAAGCAGTCTGCATCATATTTAAAAGTCAGACTTAAACCTATTCAGTCACCTCTCCTTTGCTCAAATTTTGGGAATGCCACCAGAAGGAATAAGGACAGAAAAGTTCTTTCTTTCAGTCATTATTAAATAGCATCCAGCCTTATGGAAATAGTTAATATGTGGCAGGATCCCAGAGTGAGCCATTACAGGTAAAAAACTTCACTAATTTAGTAAATCCCGTTTTCTCTTCATTTCTTTCTCTTTTGTTTTCAAAGGTATTGTCATGGATTCACCCAGAAACTCAAGCAACGATCACTCGCTGTAGCCAGCCCATGGTGGGAGTGAGTGGCAAGCGAAGCAAGGAAGATGAAAAATACCTTCAAGCCATCATGGATTCTAATGCTCAGTCCCATAAAATCTTCATATTTGATGCAAGGCCTAGTGTGAATGCTGTAGCCAATAAGGTCAGGTGCTTTTTTCCTCTGTCTAAAGCTGCAAATATCATTAGAATGTATTTCCCACCACTGTTTCAGATTATTCCTGAGGATCACAAAAGGTTTTCCCACTGCAAAGGGAATCATATGCGATGATCTGATTCTCTAGACAAACTTGTACACCTGCTCTGGTATCTAAGATATCACTGTGGCTACTAAAAGTCAATTTGGAGTAATCTACAACAGAAAATGAGATTGGAAGGGAAAAAAATAAAATAAATGAAAGTAGTACTAAGGTCAAACTCTAGGACCCTGGATCTTGTCGGTCACCATTTTCACTTCACGTGGTCGAAATGCTACTTCCTCGAACAGCACCAGAACTCTGTCCCTGTTAACCCTGATGGGAGCAGCGGATACTCAGCACTTCGGAAAATCTGACATCATGATCTTTAATTTCAGAATACAAGCTGGCAATCTTTGATGTCTAAGAATGTTGCTGTGTTCTTCCTGTTGTTACAGAATCATAGAATGGTTGGGGTTGGAAGGGACCTTTAAAGATCATCTAGTCTAACCTCCATGCAGTGAACAGGGACATCTTCAACTACATCAGGTTGCTCAGAGCCCTGTCAAACCCAACCTTGAATGTTTCCAGGGATGGGGCTTTTACCACCTGTCTGGGCAGCCTGTGTCAGTGTCTCACCACTCTCATTGTAAAAAAATTCTTATGTCTAGTCTTATAATCTACCCTCTTTTAGTTTAAANAGGACCCACTTTTCAAGCTTGTCCAGGTCCCTCTGGATGGATTCCTGTTCCTCAGGCGTGTCAACTATACCACTCAGCTTGGTGCTGTCATTTGCAAACTTGCTGAGGGTGCACTCGATCCTGCTGTCTGTGTCACTGATGAAGTTATTAAACACTGCTGGTACTGGTATGGACCCCTGAGTGACAGCACTCAATCGTCATCTGTTGATTACTACCCTCTGGATGTCACCATCTAGCTCATTCCTCATCCACTGAACAATCTACCTTGTCAAATCCATCTCTCTTCTATTTAGAGAGTAGGATGTTGTGGGAGACTGAGTCAAAAGCCTGACAGAAGTCCAGATAGATCCCATCCATAGCTCTTCCCTTGTCCACTGTTATCATCCCATCATAAAAGGCCACTAGGTTGGTCGGGCAGGACTTGCCCTTGGTGAAGCCATTGTTTTAATGGTAGAACTGCTTTGTTGCACTAAAATGGAATTTTTTTCTTTTGTCTTTATTTTTTTTTTAAGTCTGCCTTTCCCACTGTTAGGAGAGGCAGTTAGTGTGTGGGATATACTCCTCTGTAATAGTATGGTAAATTTGTGAATGACAGAATAGTGAATCTTATGAGCTAGCATCTTGAATGGGGATAAATGATAATTACAGAGAAGAAGACAACTTGTAATGTGATATTCTGTGGTAAAAATTACAGCATTCATTAACTAATGCAGGAAAGAGACACAAAGTGTGTGTGTGTACATCTTTGTTCCCAATTGTAAGATAAATCCAGTGTTTTCTGCTTGCTTTAGATAGAACAATCCCTGGGGTATTATTGTCAGTCAATATTTGCTCGGCACAAACAATTGGGGTACAGTGTAAAATATCTTCTTGCTTAATGATTTGTGTGTGGATTTTGTCCTTCAGGCTAAAGGAGGGGGCTATGAGAGCGAGGATGCCTATCAGAACGCAGAATTAGTGTTCCTGGACATTCACAATATTCATGTTATGAGGGAGTCGCTGAGAAAACTCAAAGAAATCGTGTATCCCAATATTGAGGAGACTCACTGGCTGTCTAATTTAGAGTCAACTCACTGGCTAGAGCATATCAAGGTATGCATGTCTACGTCCACTGGATGTGGCTGAGTAACCAGTCCATACCAGTTTGTTCACTGGGAAATATATCTGGAGGTAACTCCAAGGCTGGATTTTCAGTTCATGAGAAATTAAAAAACTTACAGTTTGTTTTCAATTTATAAACAATTAAAACTGTGGTTTAATGGAATGGGGGGCTGAAAGAGGACTCAAATACTGAAAGATGGTGTTTTGGAAATGAAGAGTGTTTCTGGGTGACATGAAACTGTTAAAGCCCTGCTTAGATCACAGCAGTCACAGGAGTTTCCAAGCTCTTAACTGCTCCTTGACATCCTAGTGTTACTGCCTGGTCCAGACGAGCAAATACTGGGAGTTTGTGCTCCATCAGCCTTTCAGGAATCTAAGCAGAGCCAGAATGAGTGGGGGAAAATGTTTCAGCTTCTACAGATGTTGATTTTCAACTTAAGCACTCTCTCCTAAAAATACTCTGCTTACATTGTCGACCTGCTAATGCAGATGGCCAGATCTGCTCCTGGGGCAGTTGCAAGGTGATGGCCATTTTGAGTTCTTGTTCAGACACAGGACTCTTGTGCCTTTAAGTCCTCACCTGTCTAAGGACTGAGCATAATGCAAGGGCTTTTCTAGAGTTGTGCCTACGCTACAGTTTAGATGCATTGTCATCTTGCTGGAACAAAAAATGTGTTCACCAATTTGCTGTCCTAGTTATAAAGTAGTTGGAACCGATTTACCATTCTCCTTGAGGCAGACAGAGACCTTGGTTTGTCCTGTGTTGTCACTAGCCATTTTTCACGTATAGTTTCTGTTCCAAAGAGATTTCGTAACTTCTTTTTTTCCACTTCTCCTAGCTTATTCTCGCTGGAGCCCTTCGGATTGCTGACAAGGTGGAGTCGGGGAAGACATCTGTGGTTGTGCACTGCAGCGATGGCTGGGACCGGACAGCCCAGCTCACCTCTCTCTCTCTGCTCATGTTAGACGGCTACTACCGAACTATCAGGGGCTTTGAAGTGCTAGTGGAGAAGGAGTGGCTGAGCTTCGGCCACAGATTTCAGCTGGTGAGTCACTAGCCCTTGGAAGGCACTGAACAGAAAGTTATTGTCCACCTTGAAGGATTTCAAAGGAGTTCAGCCTTTCCTGTGAGAAGCCTCCCAGCTGAACTCGCAGAAGAAAGGTGAATGCTGCTGCTATTGTTTTCTGCCTATAATTCCAGTCATCTATTAACTTCCTTGGAGACAGTGTAGGTTAGATATGAGGTACAGGTGGTATTAAGCCTCTCAAGTGCCTGACTGATATGTCGTGTTCCCATGCTTAGGCTCAAACTAACAGTGTGCTTTGGGTCCAGGAGAGGCATTTCTACTGGGAGCTGGCAGAAACTACTGATGTATTTTTTGTCTTTCCAGTTCAGTCCATTTTCAGAGAGTGTTTGGGCACTGTCATCTGACAAATCCCTTGATATTGAAGAGGCTGGGGAATTTGGCTATGGCCTTGACCTCACATTTTCTTCAGGCACATTTTATTTTTGAGAGACTTTTAATTGCTTAGGGTAGAAGATCAGCAGTTTGAGACTGGACCAGGAGTAGATTGTGATTGCGTTTCCCGAGCTGGCAGAGAGGCAGCTTTGTGGCCTTGTGACACGGCAGTTTCTTACAGTTTGTGCTGATGGGAATTGAGAGAGCCTTTCAGCAGTATCCCATCTGTCTTTGTTCCTGTTGTGTTTTGCTCATAACTGTTCTCTTGTGGTTGTTTAATTTTGGCAAGGGCCAGAACAAGGTCTGTTTACAGCACATGCAATGGTGGGTTGCATACTCAAATGCTCTGAGGAAGGTTGGGAAACTGAGGCACTAAGCAACTGAGATTCCGCTGCAGCAAAACTGTTATCTAGTGTTTGAATGATGAGTATCATGTCTATATAGAGAGGATACTGGTTTCCTTTGGCGAGGGGAGAACAGGAGTATGAAAGAGGTGGGGATCTCTGTTACTTACATGTTCTTGTTCTGTCGTCGTACAGGACTTTGGGCTCCTGGATAATATATAACCACTAATGTACTATGCTAGTTATAAGGAATCAGGCCTCACACGTCTTGGCCACACAGCACGGTCAGGGTTAGAGGCCTACTTCTGGGGATACTTTCATCACTGCCTCTCTCTCTTGAGGTGGCAGGAGATGGGCTGGGTTAGTGTTTGTACAGCTCTTGGAAGCTACGAGGTGTTGCGTGACGGTTATCACCACATGCTGTGCCTGTAGGTAGTGTTTAGATCTAGCACGTTGTACTACTGAAGTAGCCAGGACAACAGCTGCAGCTGAAGCAAAAAGCATTCTCTTTTTAATTTTTTTTCTTTCCTTCTGAACTTTAGCTATTAACTGAAATCAGTGCCAGCATAGCATCTGGAGCCTCTACTCAAACAGCTCTTGTTTTAATTTAGCATGAAAATGTCCCCATAAAGAAATTTCACTTCAAAGACAAAGGGAGTAGCTGTCCTTTACTCCTTTATCCAGGGGTGTGGACAAAGCAAAATCAAGACTCATTTGCACCTTCTTAAAGCTGTTGGTGAAGGCTTCGGTGACTCAGAGGAGACCCCAGCGGTTTCCCCATGAAGCCCTACGTGACTCATATTCTTTGTCCTGCTCTGTTTCAGAGAGTTGGCCATGGAGATAAGAATCACGCAGATGCAGATCGCTCTCCCGTCTTCCTTCAGTTCATCGACTGTGTCTGGCAAATGACAAGACAGGTAAATTGCTGGGTGGCACACGTGGCCACAAAGCCAGTGTACCAAGACGTACAGGAGTCGTTTCAAAGCTGACCTGCACAGGCTTTCCTTTCTGGACTTCTACTCTTTTCTTGATCTAGCAAAAAGTTTCCTGGGAGTCTGTTTAGCAAAGAGCCTGAGTGCACATGATGGCCATGATCTCTGCTTGCATCAGCTTAGCAAGTTAGTGGGTGCTGCTTACCTACGTGCTGCTATAATAAATGTGAGCTTGTGAGAAGGAGCTTGTGTCACCCTGAAAGAGGGGACAGCTGCTTTAGGGCAGGAACTAGCACCCCAGCCATCCACAGTAGCTCACTGTGCCTTCAGAAGCAGAAGTGACTCTGGCATGGTAGGTGCATACACACACCTGCTGCCTCTGCTCAGGCTGATCCCGTAACCAAACCAAGACGTGCACTTGCTGCATTTTAACTTCGGAAGGCAAACATACTGCTCCCGATTCATACGTCATGTACAGAGCTCAGTTCCTCACTTCAGACCAGGTGTGTCAGAGGCACAGTTCAGGAGAGAACCCCTATGGTTGGGATGTTTTTCCTCAGGTCTGTGGGACCTGGGAGGTTTTTTGTGTCTGCTGTGACAGTGTGTCACATGGCAAATATCAGCCATGGTCAGGTTAGGTCACTGAAAAAAATCAGGCTCATCATGGATTAAAACAGGTAAAATGAAAAAGAAGGATGCAGCTGTATATGAAGCTGCACCATATCCAAGCAAAGAAAGAAGGAGGCTTTACGCTCATCAGAAGTCCCTTTTGTTGTGCTCTCTTTGGATTGCTTCTACAAGCAGACACCCTGACCTGAAGCTGCTGAGGTCAGGATGTTGCAGCTGGGGCAGCCTGGGAAGAGAAAGGTGGTTGGTACGGGAGGAAGGCCTCCCACTTTTCTCTCCATTGCCCTAGCATATCTTTGCAGTTCACTGCATGTATTCTTACTGACCCTTTGTGGAGCTTCAGTTGTCCCTGTCTTGGGTCTGGTTGTTTCTGCACAGAACATCAACAGCAAACACAGCTCGGACCTGGACACCTGCTCCTCCGCTGACCTGTGTTGCAAAGCCTCCCTGCTGTTCCCTCTGAGGAGTGCTGTGTTACACACACAGGTTATTTCCATGTGGCCCTGAGAAATTTCCATTTCTTTTTATGCATTATTTCACATGTGCTTCAGCCTTTTGTTCACAGTCTCATTGCATGGTCTGTTGTGCGGTGCAGGCACAGTAGAGCAAGCTTCAACCTGAAGCAGCACTAAGTGTGTATAAACACAGCGGTCAAACTCTTCAGACCTCTGGCTTTTGCTCAAAATTCCTCTCTCCGTGTGTAAAGCAGCTTTCCAAGAGAGAAACTTTTGCTTCTGGAAGGAGAAAATATGATCCTGAACTGGCAGAGAGCAGGGACAAATCCTGTTTCAGAAACCAGGAAGAGTGGCCAACTCCTTATCAAGACCACAAAGTGGGAGACATTTTATTTGCGATTCCTGTTCTAAAATCCCAACCTAATCTTCTGGTTCTGTCTGAAGTTTCCTACAGCATTTGAGTTCAATGAGTACTTCCTGATAACCATCCTGGATCACCTGTACAGCTGTTTGTTCGGGACCTTCCTGTGCAGCAGCGAGCAGCAGAGAGTGAAGGAGGTAAGGTCGGCTACTCCGAGGTGAAGGCCTGGTGCTGTGATTGCTTCAGCTGGCCAGGTTTTGCTAGAGAAGTTGTTTCAGCACTCAAAGGCAGTGGTAGATGCAGGTCTAGGCAATGCCAAGCGCCCTTCTGAACAGCTGGGACACGGGGTATTTCCTCAGCAAATTGCTGTGTGTTGGAGACTTCACCTTTCAGAGCAAAACCATTTCCCTCTGGACAGTCCCCACTGCTACCAGCACGGTTTTCAGCTACTCACTCATGGCTGAATAGCTCCTGCTGTCTCCCAGGTAGTTCAAAATGCAGTTTGTCTTTGAACTTCAGTTTAATGTAAACTTGTCTGTGGAAACTGGTGCCTTTTTGTCCTCCCTTCTCCTTGAAGTGGTCCCTTTGGGTTGCTTTTAACTACCAAGTGCGTGTTGTCATTCTGCACGCTTAGGTTACGGCAAGTAACTGGTCTCTGTGTGTGTTCTTGTTGTGCTTGGATTTTTCCGGGAGAGGACAGAGCT
>WEIS01041175.1:0-16481 GCA_013389965.1 Todus mexicanus
AAGACCCAATTCTCTTTCCAGCCTAAGTGGCATAAATCTAAAATGGAGTTATTCTACATTCACAGCCATGCTCCTGGGTCCTGAATTTGTCTTGCAGTGTTTGTGTGAAGAATGTCTGTCACACACTTCTTCAAATGTCTTTTTTCCTCCCTAGATAACGTACATGGAAGCAGTGTGAGAATTTCAGTGGAGCTTTTCTGATTTGTGCTAGCATGCTGAGTGGAAACCTCTCTGCCTGTGAGCATGGGTGTCACACAAGTGTAACACAAGCGGTGAGTAGTGTGAATTGTGAGACCCTCCCTTGCACATGCTAAAGGCTCAGATCAACAGTTTAACATTTAATCATTACTTTTAATAAACATTTTTTCCTCCTGTGGCAATCTAGAATATTGCAGGGTGAATCAGTAGCTACTAGGAAAGCATCAAACATCAAATCCATGGGAAAGAGGCTGAGACCAAGTCAATTACTGAAGCTGTGCTGATGTGATCATGCTGCATAGCTCAGTTTTCAGAGTCAGAGTAGAAAAGCTCTCCCTTGCTATACACTTGTGCTGTGAAACCTTTAGAGGGAATCTTCCTTTACATTTTTGATGCCTTCTGAAGGCTGCGGATCAAGCTTGTGTGCCATAGCTTACCATATCCTGGGGAAAAAACAGAGAAAGATAGTGTTAGCTTGACTGCATTGGTTGACAGTCACCTTTGCAAGACTGGGTCTCTTGAAAATCAGTGAGAATCTGCTGGCGTGACCTGCCAGTGAACTGCAGCAAGGGGGGAAGGAGCAAATATTCCAAGGAGATGAAACAGGACATGCACTTGCATCTGCTCTGAAATAACTGCTGTACAAAAAAAAAGTGAATGTAGCCAGCATAGCCAAGCTGGTATTTTGTGACCTTCTGACTGCTGAGTTCAAGATATCTTAATTTCTTTCTTTGCTGGAGGCTTCTAAATTGGGGGAGGAGGAGTTACCAGTGGTGAGGCAGGAGAGAGTAAATTTCCGTTCTGAAAAATATTCTTCTTCCGGTGGAAGCAGTGTATTGTTTCTTGAAATGGACAAAGTTATTTTCTAACTTCCCTGTATCCTGTCACCTGGCCCTTCCTTCCTCCTCCTGATATCGCAGTAAAATACACAAACACACAGGCTATGCATTATTTGCATCATGGCAGGATTTATATTCTGATCGAAGGTGGTGATTTATACTTGTCGGATTTTCTACAGAGCACATTCCAGATGTGGAATGAATTTTACTGGCATTTATTAGTCACTAGGGGTGGCTGAGGATGGCTTCCTTTATACCCCTGACATTTATGCTCTTATGTAGCTTCCCTTTTCCTTTCAATGATGTTTTTCCTTTAAAAAGACTAAAAACAAAAGGAAAAGAAAAGGAAAAGGAGTCCATTCCATAGCAGCGCAGACATAATGGGACAGATTATGTTTATGGAGAAGGACATTTGGAACAGAAATCCCATTCTTCTAACAAGGAAATTAAAAAAAAAAAGTGATTACCTTTATTAACAAGCTGTTGTTGATACTTCCAAGATTTTAATCACCTTTACAAATGTTGTGGTGTCAGCATTGACTTTCTAAGCTTGTCTGTTCTAAGAACTGAGTTCTACGTCAATATGATGATAGTGAACTTTAACTATTCTCTTGCAAATTGAGAGGTAGGTGAAAACTCTAACTGAAAAGAAAGGAGTGAGATAAGTTTTCCTGAAAGGACAAGCTACAGCTTGTTTGGTATTCTTTACATGTAGAATATCAAACAGCTGATTTTATGGCTATAGCAAAAAAAACCTTAGGCTTGAGGCACTCCACAAGCTGCATGAAGCAAGGACCACATTCAGACCGCCTGTTGTGGGAAATACAAGAAGCATAAGTTCAAGAGAACAATAATATGAAATCACAGAATCACAGAATTCCAGGTTGGAAGGGATCTTAAGGGTCATTTAATCCAACCCTGAAATCCAACTAATCCAAGTTGCATGTGGATTTCTTGAAGGTCATGGGAAAAACAGAAGGGAGCTACTCCCTTCTTTGTGGGTATGGTCACTGTGTATTTCTACGCTGAAGTCTGAAAGGGTGTAAAAACTGATGGGTGCTACATATGACCCAAAATTTACAGAGCAACAGAGGGAGTGATCATGAAGAATGTGGGAGGGATGAGGGGGAAGAACTCCTGAGAGAGGAAATTCTTTTGGTAAAATCAAACAGAATTGGTAGAAAGAGATGGCATTACAAAGCCAACCTGTGTTACATGAGTGTTAATCCACCTCCTGCTATTCTTCCCAATTTGAAATTTATTTCCCACATTGCAACAACTCTTGAAGTCCTGCCTGGGAAGTTCTGTTTGCTCAAACCTTGTATGCAAAAGGCTGAAAGGGGTCTGTCAATGGGTTGAATGCTGAGTCTCGGTTTGGCAGGGAAGGTCTAATGCAAGTTTTGCTTTCAAACTAAAATCAAACTGTATAATTCTGATATAAATTGGATGCTTGCTGACAGCCAGTCAGCAAATGCTTGACTTTATCCTTGTGCTCATCTTGCCTTTCTTATACTGCCTTTCAGTGGGGAGATGAGCTGCCACAAGCATAATTCCCAGTGAAGTAGATAAGGATGGAGGCTTCGGTCTGGCTCTTACGCCACTGACAGACCCCAGAAATGGTGACCACAGGAGTCAGGTAGAACTATTTCATGATATGGTTTCTTTAAGAATGTACTATCAGATTAGGTGGGATAAACCCTGTGAAAGCAGAAAATGGTTTGCTGAAGTTTTTCATGGATAAACTCAGTGTGAGAGCACAGGATAAGTATAAACAAATAAGTAAATGAAGAAGTGGCTGTAGCAGATAAGAACAGCTCAGGGAATTATTTATAAGGCATGAGAAAGCAGACGGTGTACGTCATGGGTTTAACTCTGATGGACCCATTAGCTACAGGCAGGACTGAGTTTAAAGAGTCCAAAATCCCTCTGACAGCTGAGATCAATGGGAATCTGTTCTCTTTGGTATTTATTAGATGAAGGTTAGGTTAATGGATTAGCTTGTCAGATGAATTTGATAGTTGGTTCATATAGTAAATACTAGCCCTTACAGGAAAATTAGTTGACTCTTTTGACCATGACCTAGCACATTAAAATAGGGCAGCTCTTTCCCTGTGTTGCTTTTAAGAAAAATAAATAAATAGTGTAAGTGGGTTTGAGAGTCTGATGCATATGTTTGTACTGTTGATAAGATGATTTCTCATGGCCAATAACAAAAACAATAAAAATAAGATAAAATCCCAAAGCAGCTGACACTGTGATTTACCCTTACAGGGATGGACTCAAAATAAGCATGTTGCCGCATGGGGATTGATTCACTGATCCACCAAGACCAATGAGAATCCTCGTTATCATTTCAACAGGTGCTAGACAAAACCTCAGCTTCTCAGACACTGTTGCTTTGACTCAACGAGTGAATTTAGTGAAGTTGCTTATCCCATTACAGTCTGTGAGTCAGAATCAGGGTCAACGTCAGGCTGTTGGCAAAGCAGATATCTGACTGCTGGGTGCAAAAGTGCTCACAGAGCTGGTGTTCAGTTTGTGTATGTCAGAACATGGGACAGGCAGGGTCATGGAAGGAGTTGGGATACCTATGCAAGGACAAGGAATAGCAATGCTGCTGCCTCTGTGCATCTCAATAGCTCAGGTGCATCCCTCTGGCTCAGCCCTATGCCCTGCTCAGCCTCTTTTCTATCACATGTGCAGCCTGCAGTCAGAGCAGCCACTTCTTACCCTTCTCTGATGTGGCAGCCCAACTCTGTTCTGCCTCTGAAAAGCCTTGAGCAGGCTTGGGTTGGAAGCCACCCTAAAATCAAGGCAGGACAGTAGTGTTTATTTGACAGTGCTTCTCATTCCTTTTATTTAAAATAAAAGGTGAGTCATGTGCAGTCAGCAATAAATTATTTCTTTGTTTCCAGACTGACAACTCATGTCAAAAGCGTTGAGATTCCCAGTTCCATTAACATCTGGGCCAAGGTACCGCAAATTTTAATCCTGAATGTTTTATGTATTAGCTCTATCGCAGTCTGCAATGCTACACTTGTGCTTATAGCCATCTACATGCCTGGTGTGTTTTTCATATTTTTCCCCCACCATGTGCTGTAGCAGTCAAGATAATGCTGCCTTTAAAAAATATGCTCTTGAGATGTTGAGATCTCTGAATCCTGAAAACGAGCAGAGCTGATAGTAGGGATTGACCAGGCTTTATGCTTTTGATGTGAAAATTGCAGCAAGCCAAATTTTCTTAATCATCCCCAGGGGAATTTCCAAGGCAGGAAGAGCAGCAAGTGGCAAGTCTCACTAGGAAACCACTGGGAGTTAGTCAAAGAGCCTGGGGAGGATTTAAGGTTTGAAAGCGAACACACACGAGGCAATGTCTGCATGCAGCACACCACGGCAGTGATGGCCTGCCTACTGTCACGAGGCACATTGAGGCTCCTGAGCTGGGTTTACCACCAGAAAGCTGGCAGGGGGTTGTGCTGAATCCCAAAACACAGAAGGAAACAAGCTAACAAAGTCTACTGGGGCTTGTGGCTCTCTGCAACACTTCAAGATGGTCCTGTCTCCTCAGGAGATGTGATCACCTGTGGGATATTCCCAGAACTCCCATTTTCCTTAGCTCTCCCAGCTCTCACATCTGTGTCTGAGCCCTTTGCCATCATATTGGGTTTTCATGACAAAGTTTTGGTAGCAGGAGAGCTACAGAAGTGGTTTCTGTGAGAAGCTGCCAGAAGGTTCCCCTGTGTCCGATAAAGCCAATGTCATCTGGCTCCAAGATGGACCTTCTGCTGGACAAGGCTGAGCCCATTAAAGACAATGGTAACACCTCCGTGATAATGTCTTTAAGAATGGGGAAAAAAAGGAGTGATAGCAACTGCAGCCAGAGAGAAGAGTGAGAATATGTGAGACAAACAGCTCTGCACACACCACAGTCAGTGAAGAAGGAAGAGGAGGAGATGCTGAAGACTCCAGAGCAGGGATTCCCCTGCAGCCTGTAGTGAAGAGCCATGGTGAGACAGGCTGTTTCCCTACAACCCATGAAGGTTAATGGTGGAGAAGATATCCACCTGCAGCCCATGAAAGATCCTATGTTGGAGCAGGTGGATGAACCCGAAGGGGGCTGTGACCCCACTGGAAGCCCACGCTGGAGCAGACTCCTGGCAGAACCTGTGGAGCCATGGAGAGAGGAGCCTATGCTGGAGCAGGTTTTCTGGCAGGACTTATGACCAGGCAGGATACCCACACCAGAGCTGTGTGCTCCTGAAGGGCTGCATGCTATGGAGAGGACCCACACTGACATAGTTCTTGAAGAACTGTAGCCCATGGGAAGTAGTCATGTTTGAGAAGTTTGTGGAGGACTGTCTCCTATGGGAGGGATTCCATGCTAGTACAGGGAAAGAGTGTGAGCTGTCCTCCACATGAGGAGGAAGGAGTAGCAGAAATAATGCATGATGAACTGACCACAGCCCCTGTTTCCCATCCGTCTCCACTGCTGAGGGAGAGGAGTTAGAGAAACGGAGTGAAGTTAAGCCCAGGAAGAAGGGAGAGGTGAGGAGAAGGTGTTTTAAGGCTTTGGGTTTTTTTCTCGTTATCCTACTCTGATTTGATTGGTAATAAATAAAACTTACATTATTCTCTTAATCTGTCCTTATTTTAGCCCACAGTTTGTTGGGTTTTTTTCTCCCAGTTCTCCTTCCTAGTTCACTGGGGTGGGACAGGGTGGGGGAGAAGTGAACCAAGGGGCTGTGTGGTGCTTGGGTGTTGGCTGAGTTTAAACCATGACATTTCCCCAAGTCAGGTCTGTTTCACCCTTGACGGTAATTGGTGAGTGATCTCTCCCTGTCCTTAATCTTGACCAATGAGCTTTTTGTTATATTTTCTGTCCCCTAACCAGCTGAGGAGCAGAGTAATAGAGTGTCTTTGGTGAACACCTGGTGCCCACCCAGGATTAACTCACCACAGCTATTCAGAAACCTTAGTGTGTGGAACACACGGCTGTGGAGAAGGAAGCCAATGGAGGTTTTATTGCAATCAAAAAGAATATAACAACAACTGAAGCTGTAATTTGTAAAGAAATACTAGCAGTAGCACCAAAAAGGACACGGGAGACTGAGCCCTCCTGATGAAAGGCTCAAGGCCTGGATAGTAGATTCAGTATCTCCACAGAACATGGCAATGGATATAGCTTTGACATCCTTGTTCAAATGGTTTATTATCCACATCTCCAAGCACAGGCTGGAAGGACCCTAGGCCTGCAAAGGGCTGTGCAAACACACCGACAGCCCTTACCAGAAGATTGCCACAGTGGTCATGTGTCTAAGAAGACAAGCAAGGCAGAGCTTTATTCATTCAGATTGCCCTCAGATTTGGCTGGCTCATGACATACCTTCAGTCAACTTCGTACTGCATGCCACATTTCTTATTCTCATCAGAGGCTGCAGAGGTATAAAATACAACCTTGTCTGCTTTTGCGAGACTTTCCCAGGCTTCCTTCAGAAAGATAAGTGAGGCCCTTGGGGTATTAGCAGAAGTAGGTAGAGTGTATTTTTCCCTTGGCATATACAGCAACAAGCCAGCCAGTATCTGTCCTGGAGGTGAGTTAGAAAAGGATTGTGACAGAGGAAGATGCAGAGGCATGACCCAGAGGAGATGACTAATAAAAAATGACTTAAGAGCTCTTCTCCAAGGATCAAAGGTTAAGTCTAGGTCAATTGTAATAACTTCATTGCTTCACCAGTCAGGACATGTGCAGTCTCCTGGAGGAACATCTTAAGCATGTTCTCAAATGGCATTAAAGTGGCTGCCATTTGCAAAAGGTTTGGCTCCCCCCAGGTTTGGCAGACATAGTTTTACACCAGCCTGAAGCTTCTCAGTAACTGGTTCAAAAGATGATTTCTTTTCTCAAAACCTTCCCAATGAGTAAGGAATTTTCTCTGGGTAAAGCCAAGATCACTGAGTTCCCTGAAAGCACTCCCCGCTTCAGCAGCACGTCTTGCAAAATGTGGCAAGAGAAATGGGAAATGTTCCCACTCCCATGACTTGAACTATTATTGCTACTCAATAGGAGCTAAGCAGTGTTTATTTACTTATCCTAAAAATGGATAAAAGAGTGAGAGAATAGCAAAATGGAGGGAGAATGGATGACTAAAGAAAGCAGGAGTCTGTTTGTCTGCACGATGTAGGGTAGTGCTGTGGAGAGATACCCAAGCCAATGCAACATAGGCTACCCAAAGAATCAGAAGTAGGGCAGCATCCTATAAGGTTTTTAAACACTAGGATCCAATTCAACTCTCAAGCATCCTTTGTCCTCTGCTACAAAACTTGGCAACACTGCTGCATGTTTCAGTTTCACACACTGGTTTGAGAAGTGCTGATTCAATGAGAAGTTTTTCCTGCCAGTGCCTGAGCTTGCTGCCTCGCTGTAAATGGGAGTTTAGTCACAGCATTTTTCCTGACACATACCTGCCCACTCTGTTGTCTTTATCAGTTTAAGTATTTCCGTCTCACACGGGCACACGGTAAAAATATATCGCAAAGGCTAAAAAGATTTAGTCGTCATCAGCAGTTCAGTTAAGCCTACATAGCTGACTGCTCAGAAGAAATAAGATTCTTAATTGGATAGTTTTCTATCTGAAATAGCACTATGACTTAATGTGGAGCTTATCCTAATGAAACAACTGCCCAGAAGCATCAGTGGGCAGCACAGAGGGTGGTTAAGTAGTCACCACAAAATCCTTCTGCCTGTCAACTACTTACCATTATCTTCTTAAGGACACACTTTTTCCTGTGCAACATTGACTAGCACTATTAGACACTGCTCATTTGCACATTAATAGGAGAATACGTTTCCTTTTGGTTTGACCAGATGATAGCTGTGTGCATTTTCATATACCTGCAAGGCAACTTCTAGTGTGTGACAAAGAAGATGAGTTAATAGCTAGATGGTGCTATAGTATGGACAATTCTTCTGGGTTCTGCTTTGCACACATTTCTTATGCCCATTTGCCTTTGAACAACCTTTTATTCAGAAATTGTTCTAGCCATGTTTGTATAGTGTGTGCTAAATGCTACATGCAGAGTGGAGAAATGTAGGTTATTCTTACCATAAGGACTACATATCGTAGGAGGGAAAAGGTCCTATTCTGCCATACCTTATGACACTAACCTGGATGGGGACCTCACAGGAAGCAACTCTATTGCATTTTGAAACTGTGATAATTAAAATGTCACTTAAACTATTACTATTAGAGCTATTACTAAAAACTTTATAGACTTTTATGTGGGCAATTTTTGCTTCCATTTACTCCAGTATTTGGTCACTGATGAGCCTCCCTATAAATATCTGTGAGAGGGAGTCAAGAGTTGTTGGCAATTTCTTCACTATGTGTGGCATTCATGGGATTATTCCAGATTTTAAAGCAAATTATAACTTGGCTTTAAACATTACGATGAATGACATAGAGAACTGGGATAATTTTCCTTTTTTCCCGATTAGTTTGAGAGCAAGCAGGTATTTAGATCTTTATTTACTATTTGAATTCATTCAAAAAAGAGTATTTTATTATGCAAATGAATGCCAGACCAAATATGGTTCATCAGTTACATATGGCACATACTCACCACAGAAACTGATAAACAGAAGTCTATGTGTATACTGTTTTTCCTGGCTACTGGAACTATATATAATTTTCTTTTTTTTATTTTAAAATTTTAAAAAAACTTTATAAATTGGCAAAGCTCTCCAGTAACTCGATGCAAGAAATGATCTACCACCTTAGACCCTACTGATGACAAGCATTGCCTGTGGTCTTGGGTCTCATCTGAGTGAAGCAAGGGAATCTGATTATAAATTTCTGCTGGCTGGAGCGACTCGAGGGTTTCAAGATTCTGAGATCTTCCTAGTAACTTCCCTGCATTTTGGAAAACTTCCTGCTAGGAGTAGCATCTGAATAGTGTAATTAGTTGATTTCTCTTTTCAGTTTCACAGCCTTAAAATGAGATTATAGGGAACTAGCATGAATGGTTGCAGCACTGGGCTGAAAGGACGCTACCTAATATGTACAGGTACCCAAATCTGATCTCCTATACTCATGCCACTCCTGATAGATGTGTATCTGACCTGTTTTTAAAGACCTCCAGTATAGAGGCGTCACAGAATCCTCAGGCAATTCCTGTGCTTTGCTATTCTTATCATTAAAAAGCATTTCCTTATGTCTGATGTAAATCTTCCTTGCCACGAGCTGAAGTCATTATTCTTGTCCTACCCACAGTGACTAGAAGCTACTTCAGTTACTCACCTACTCGCTTCCGTTCCCACTGAATGCAATTTTGTCCTTTAATTCTGATGTAAAGGTGGACAGTAATCATGTTTGCAAGAGTAGAAGAGATATGTTTACAGGCATTCCTCAAAGCTTTACTATTTCTTGGAATTAGGGACCAAGGTGAACATCTCTGGCGCTGCTTTGTTCAAAGTGCAGTTGTCTTCACATGTGCAGGGATCAGAAGAGACTTTTAAGTCTGATGCAGATGTATACATACAGGTGGAAGAGCAAACAGGTAGAAGGTCATTTGATTTTGAATGGTTGTGTACATTTGAGATCTGATCAAAAAGTCTACTGAAAATAATGAGTGCACGTGTACTTTGTCGCTTAAGACTGGGACAACAAATATTCCAGGACTTACCCACACCTTTAAACCTTTGTCAAACCAAACCTGCCTCTTGGAGCAGCAGAGTCTAGACAAGTTGAATACCTTAGCATAAGTTCAAGATCTTTTACATGCAGCCTGAACTTGAACATTCTTGGACCATTATAGATCCATTTGCTGTTTAGGTACATGTCTTGAGACTTCCTATTCCAGCACAGAGGTTGTGGAAGAGATCTATGTCTCCTAGAATTAGGTAATGACTGTATGGTTCCTACATCTGAGCTTCTTATCTTAGAATTGCAGAAAAAGATCATCTAACCAACTCCCCTGCCACAGGCGGGAATATCTTCCACTAGATCAGGTTGCTCAAAGCTCTGTCCAACCTGAGTTTGAACACTTCCAGGGATGAGAAATCCACAGCTTCTCTGGGCAACCTGTTTCACTGTCTCATCACCCTCACTGTTAAAAATTTCTACCTTACCTCTAGTCTAAATCTACCCTTTTTTAGTTTAAAACCTATTGTCCTGTCAATACAGGCCCTGGCGAAAGGTCTCTTTTTTGTAAGTCCCCTGTGTATATTGAATGTCTGCAAGAAGGTCTCCCCAAAGCCTTCCCTTCTCCAGGCTGGATAATGGCAACTCTTTCAGCCTGACCTCATAGAAGAGGTGTTCCACCCCACTGATCATTTTTGCGGTCCTCTTCTGGACCTGCTCCAACAGATCCATATATACACTCTAACATTTTATCAGTGGCTGTGTCAATAGTCAGTCGAGTTCATGAGAGCAAATGTAGTCATCTTGAGCTGCATTGCATCCAGTATGTATTATTTGCATTGACTAATTCTACATTCTCTGTGAAAGCAGCCCAATGTGACTTGTGCAGGTGTAGATGCCTTCACTCGAGACATCTGCAATTAGTCACATATATAGCTCATGTAAAATGAAGCTTCAAGTATTCTATGATGAATCAGAGCCAGATGTATTAGAGAAAGTGTATGAGTGTACAAGCTATTCTTTCACCTGCTCTTGACTCACTTGATACCGCAGGCACAGATGGAGAATCTTTTCCTCCGTTTCAGAGGGCACTAGTTCACAAAATGTAGTTTGTAGAAAGTCTGTCTTTGAATTTAAAAAATGCTTTGTGGTCCATGTTAAAATGGTCCCAGTTAAAATCTGAGAATGGATGAGCAGGGTTGAGGGTCTAGTGTTGCAGAAAAGTAAACTTCACTAGCAGCTTGATTCCAAAGTTCATTTGAGTGCTTTCTACATTGTAAATTTACCCAGGATTAGTTCGGTAAGATTTAGCTACAAAACAAGAGGTCTCACGATTATTTACACGTATATTGCAAACTGACTGAGAATAAAACAGAAATATGTCATGTTGTAGGTCCACTTTGTCATCTCTATTTTGACAATAGTATGAGACTGAACACCCTAAGTTTCTGTCCAGGTATTTTTGCAGCTGTGTTTAAATCAAACATTAACTTTCTTTCAGCAACACAAGGACTATGTTTTTGCAACTGTTCAGTAAGTCATGGATGTTTCCCGGAAGAGTGAATTGGTTAGTATCTGGTGCTTGTTTAAATGAACATTTTGTTGTTGTATCTTTCTTTTCTGTCATGAGGGAGGTTGGTCTGCTTGTCTATAAACAGGGAGTCTGGGTCCTACATATTTAGACTCACTGCTTTTTTTCATTGTATTTCAAAGCTCTGTTTTTGAAGCACGCTAAAACTGCTGCAGAAACTTCTACACTGTGAGGCAGAGGTTGCCACCCACTTACAGAGAAAAATCCCAAATTCTAGAAATATAGATAAAAACTTTTTATCAAAGAGTTAAACAGAGCCAAGTAGAAAATCTCTGCGCTTTCTGCTTTATTGCATGCAGAGGCCGGACACACTATCATTTTGTTAATGCCACTATTTAGATACATCTTTTTGGGATATATTTGAAGCACTAAGTGTCATGATTCACAGATATTTTCAAAGCAAGACTCTTTCTGTGACATTGATTTGAACTTGAAGTTGGAAGTGTCAAATGAAGCATTTTGCTGTTTACTATGTAGCTGGCTGCAATTTATCTATATGAAATCTGATCTGATCATCTAAGGACCTTCACTGGAGCAAATGAAATGTTTTATCACCAGAAATCACTTGAGATTACTTTCCAGAAGGCGTAAAAGGCTGCTATGATGGGTTGTCTTCCTTGTACTTGTGGATAAGATATTTTTGGTGCAGCAAATCTGCAGTATTAGGGGGTATGCCTGTCTTTTTGTCTGTCCAGATCTCTGAGTTTCTGTTAGGAGATGAAAGCTTCTCATTGCACCTATGATCTTATTTTGGCCCTGTCCAGCAACTCCAAACACTTTTAGATTTTGAAACCAGAGTAGGATATGACCTCTTGACCAGTTCCTAGTGGACTGATGCCCTTTTTAGCTCTGTCAAGAAGAGGGCAGAGCTGGCACCGAAGCTCCAAACTGCTTCCTAGCTCAATACTGAGAAATCCCAGAAGCTGCTGCAATTTGTCCCTCGTCTCATGATTCCCTTACTCATATTTGGTCCTGATATCCAAAACTGATTTTATCAAATCTTCTGCAACTATCTCATCTCAAAACCTACTCCCTTGTCCCTCTGCCTTTTCCTAACCACCTTGCGCAAGAGAAATTTGGGCATGTTTTTCAGCTAGGATGGTGTTGTTATCTCACTGTCTTCTCTGTTGGTGAGTAGGCACAAAGGAGATCAGTTTCTTGTCTTAGCCTGGGACTCACCCGTGCCTTTGCTGGCTGCCGCCACAATCCTTCCTAAGCATGACACCCACAACAGAACCTAAATTAAGGCCCTGTGGAAAGGGAGAAGCGGAGTAGGTTGGTATCTAAACATCTGAATTTTGTTCATTCTCTCTTTTTCTCAGGAAGAGCAATATTAAAGTTCTGAGGAGAGTCAGGCCTCCTGGCCACTCCTCTTTGTTGTTGTTTCATGTCTGCGTTCAGGCAAATGATGAGCAGATTAATATGATAGTTCCCATCACGTGCTCACCTTGGAATTAGGCTGATTACTTCAATCCCATTCCCAGCACTGGAAAAGGGCCTCAGTCATGACTTCAGGTGAGACAAGAACAACTTTGAACCTGCCTTCATGGTGCTAAGCTCAATGAAAACAACATAAAACCACAAGACAGAGTAAGGTTCAAGTTGCTTCTCAGCTGGAAATTCTGGAGAGACAGTAAACACAAAGCCTGCCACTGACAGGGAGTTGTTTGTTTGTGTCTTTCCTTAACAAAACTGCCTTTCAGAATGGAACCCTGCACTGCCCATCATGCAGTAGTAGCCTTAACCAGAGCCTTAACCGTGGTAAAAACAGTGCTCAGTGAGGAACAGGATGTGGCAGTCCCTCATACTTTCGACTATGTATTTTTAACAGCAATAAATAGATACTTTTCAGGGAAAAAAAGAGTGTGAAGAGGCACCACTCACAATGCCTTCCCTGCAGGGCAGGTAGCTGCTCCTGGCTTTGGCTGCCCACTGCAAACCTGGTACGGGGGAAGCTGTGGCAGCCCCTCTTTGGTGACAATGAGCAGGTGTTTCTGGCTTCCAGGTCTTGTGTGTTTCCTACAAAGCATGTTGCTTATTTAAGAGGCTGAGTCTGTCAGGTTCATGCAATGTTCCTGGCTCATGTTTGAGTTCCCAGCTCTGTGTGGGGTGAAAAATTCACCTCTCTAAAAGGCAACTTCTGGGATCTAGGACATGCTTTCATGGCAGCAATTCAAAATTCCCATTAGTTACGAGAGCCAGGTGCTTCTTCTGAGGTTAGCATTGCCCCCCAAAATAGTTTTCTCTATCTCTAGCACAAGGAAAGAGCAATAACTTTTTTTTTAACTCTTACCCTAGATCTCTCTATGCCAGAAAATAAAGAAGTCAATTTTCTTCCTGACATTCCTGTGAGTCACACCCTCATTACAACATCCTTCTCTAGGAGCATTCCTGTGTGTGAAAAAGAAAAAAGTGAATTTGAAGTGACTTTACTTGGTCTAACTCTGGTCAAAATTTCTGCCAGTAGCTACTCCCACATATAGCTGTTGCTCACAGGTAAACATGAAGCTGGAGTTAAGGTTTCTCTTTTCCTGTCAACAGGGTTCAAGACATCAGAATCAAAAAACTATGAGCAAGAGGGGAACATGGTCTATGCTGATGAGTTTCCTTAATTCACAAGTCAACAGTAGAAATCATTTCTATGCCATGCCAGGCACATAAACATCTTTTGTAAACCTTCCCAGTGATTAGTACACTGAAGAACAGTCACAGCTGGAGCTGTTGCAGTGTTATAGTCACTGGAAGGGGTATCATCCCAGGTGACGGTGATTTCTTGACTCAGCTTTTCAGCAGAGTGCACTCACACCAACCTCATGCACTCCTACCAGGACACCCAGGTGCCTGCATGTAAAGGGATGGTCACTCTCCTTGGGAAGCAAGCCTCTAGCACAAGGCTGCAGCACCAGCCTCTCAGCATGTTAAATACATGGTGGCTGAAGTTTCACAGATTTTCTGTCACTTTTGTCAGCCTGAGACTTTGAACAATGACTGTGATGAATGCTGAATTTTAAAAGAGGATTGTGCTTTCATTCCAAATGCATTATCTTAGAACGTTTGAAAGACATGCTCTGTACCCTTGGTAGGAAAAGTCAGCTCTAATTGGTGGAGTTACTATGTGCCTTCCCTGAAATAAATATGGGAAACAGAAAACCAGCTGGAATCTGATCTTTGCCAATGCTTGGAAGCTGGTTATGTTGTACCCATGAAAAGGAGACTACTAGAGACGTCAAGGGGCTAGCATACATGTAGTATATGATGATGCAAAATGTTCAAGCCAGACCAGTCTCCTTTGGAGGTGATATTTTTCCAAGATGTTATATTCAGGCTGCACAAGGAGCAGGAGTCTCACATGCAGTGTAGAGAAAGCTGCCCCTTTAAAAATCAGCCTCGTGATGCTGCTCGTCATGTGCAAGTTTCAGCTGAATGCCAATGAGAAAAATCTGTTTTCAGTTAAGCCAATGTAAACTCAGAGAAATTTAACCAGAACTGGTGAAGTCACTTCAGATTTGCACCATAGCATAAGTTTGATAGGAACATTTGCTTTCATGTAACTTTTGCGGCTTTATTCCATTCATTATGTGTGACCATAATTTATGGAGGTTCCACATGCACATGCAAGTTAAGACAATTTGGTTTCTTTTATTAAGCTATGAGTCTGTTTTATAATCAAAGTCAACCAGGCTCATTTGCACACCAAAAAATCTTAGTGTGGATTTCTGTCTGTGGGAGTGGAGACAAAGTATCTTGCTTGCTGACTCTAGCCAAACTATGCATTTAGCTTACCCAGTCAATTTTCATGGTGACTCAGTGCAATTCATTTGCTCTAGTGAGATATGCAAATGCTAATTTTTGAGAGCTACATTTGAATTTAATTCTTACCAATGCACATATGAATTAATATGAAGGACTTCAGCAATGTTACATTGGAGTTTTGCCATGATAATTAAGAAGCAAATATGGCTTGACACAGGGGAGAAGAGAAGCCACGAAGCAAGATCCCATCACGAAGCTGTGTTAGCTTTTTCCTGTCTGTTACTTAGCACACTCTGACTTGCTGACTGTCCCAGAGCAAAAGTGCCAAATTAAGATGTCTCTTTCAGTAACATTTGGCCTCCTTCCCCTAAGGTCCAAGTACTGACATGTACAACAGGAAACCTGAGGTGCTATCTCATCTCTGACCCTTTAAATGATGCGTTGACAAAAGACATAAACTTCTATTCTTTCTAGTCTACTGCAGGAGCTAAAACATGGTAGCTCTGATCTAGTTGCAGATTCATTGCGGTTCTGTCCAAATGGTTGCATTTTACTATGTTCAGGACCAAGTTGTTCCTTGAAGGATGGGTTCTGTGTTAAGAATTGTAGGAATTGCATTACTAAGGAGATGAGTTCATCTGACTTCTAGCTGAAGGGAGACAGCCTGAATCCTTATACTCCTCTACACACAGGGGAAAGATGTGTCCTTCTTGCTATGTGCCACATTCTGTTTACCTGACCCTGCCCACTGCACCCAGACCTACCCTATGTATCTCCCAGATGAGAAGGAATAGGTCAATCCTGTTTCCTCCCTAAGCAGTAGGGTGAAGGGCTCCCGGCTCTAAAGGTCTTGACTGAAGATAGCTGATCCATGTCAGCAGAGCCATGAATGCATTTGTGAGTATAATGTAAAAAAAAAAATATCTCAGAGGTGTCTGAATTCTCTTTTTCAGTGACACATTATCCTAGATAAAGTTTTAAGAATTGGCAAGTTCTCTGTAGACCTGATGTCAGACTGCTATCATGTTAAGGATGTTCATAAAGGTGTTATACTTCCTTCTAGGCTCTGAGATCTTCAGTATCTTTCCTTCTTTATCAAGAAACTTTAACTCCTGCTGGTCTCTGGGTTCCCCATAAGAAATGACTCTTTGGCGCGAAGGCCTCTCTGTGGCTATATGTCCTACTTCTGTGTGGTAAAATGGATTTTCATTCCTTTCCCCTTTGTGATTAGTATTATGGAACCTTAATTACAGAAAATGTCCATCCTCTTCCTAGGCTAACAAGGAGAGGTTAAAAGACAACCATATTCAAATGTTAGAGACAACAGAGATTTTTTAATTAGCCAGACTTTTTCACTCCTTGAGTACTCTTCTGACCATTGCTGCAGATTGTATCTCAAATAGCAATTTACTAATGGAAAAGCATCTTGCCACAACAATCATTCAAAGATAGCACTGTCTATCA
>WEIS01041197.1:0-18641 GCA_013389965.1 Todus mexicanus
GGGACAGCCAGCCCAGCCCAGCCTTCCCCACAGCCAGGTCTCTCCAAAATACAGGATTCCCACCAGCTTCAGAGCCAGGCTTCACCCCAAGAGTTTTAAACCAGCCAGCAGAGAGCCTTCTGTGGTTTACAGAAAAAAAAGTCAAATTCAAATAAGGGCTGCTGGGCAATCCCCTGCTTTAACGCCCCCCCTCCAAACGCACTGCAAAATAAATTCAGAGGCAAGGCAAGCCAGGCTTTTTTTTTTTCTTTTCGTCAAGGAGAAAGGGGCAGTGAAGGCACCTGATACCTCCCTATAATTAGAGCCAGTTCTTCGTGGCACTGCCAGAGCACCTATATCCAATTTGGAACACTGAGGTACTGCCCAGCTTCATTAACTCCTCCATCTGGCTCTCCCCTGCTCATTTCCCTGCTATTTTTCCACTTTAATGAGCCCAGCTGGGTCAAACTGTGACCAGTTACTCCTGAGCAGGGATCAGCCACCCCTCCATCCCCCCCTCAAGGAATCCGGTGTGCCAAGAGATCCAAAGACTCTCCACGTATCAGTTTTCCCAGCCAACCTCCTTCCAACCGCGGGTATACTTAGCAACAGCAGCTATCCTAGCGAGGACCCTCGAGACTCCTCTAAGGATCTGGAGAATTCCGGACAGCTGGGGATAGACATGGCAAAGAAAAGCTTGGGGCTTGTGAGCGCAGCAGAGCCTCTCCCGAGGCAGTGACCATACATGGGCTGCCAAGGGCTCCCTGTGGCTCACAGGGTGGGAAGCCCCAGAAGGAAGGAGACTGGGGAGTTTGGGAGAAGCCAATCTCTCCTCTTTGACGCCATAGGCAAGAGAAACCTGCCTCAAGAAAAGCCTGAGCACAGCCCAAGCTGTAGAGATGTGTGCAGCCATAGGTGGAGCAACTGAAGTCAGGGGCTGCCTGAAGCCTCCAGAGCTTTGTGGAGAGTGCTCTGAGTAACAGATCCAGCACATATTGGCCTCCCTCACCTCCTGCCATCAAGGCAGGAGGGTTGGCTCCTTCATCCTGCACCATGTTGTCCCATCATGGCAGGATAACCCAAATAGCCACCTCCCCAGAGCCACCCTCCAGACCTTCTGGCTTCACACCAGGCTCACACCACAGTGGTTTCCCCTGTAACCATTCTGGGACTGTTCAGCCTGGAGAAGAGCTGTCTGAGAGGGAATCTGAGCAATGCTGATCTGAGGGGAGCTGAGCAATGCTGAGCAAGAGGCTGGGGCCAGACTCTGCTCAGTGCTGCCGAGCGCCAGGACGAGGGGCGTCAGGCACCAACAGGAACCCAGGAGGTTCCACCTGAGCAGGATGAGAAACCTGTTTGGTGTGAAGGTGTTGGAGCCTGGCCCAGGCTGCCCAGAGAGGTTGTGGAGTCTCCTTGTCTGCAGAGATTCCAAATGTGCCTGGACACTGCGATGCTGGGCCCCCTGCTCGGGGTGACCCTGCTGGAGCAGGGGGGTGGCACCAGATGATCCTTTCCAACCCCCACCATGCCTTCTGTGCACGCTGGGCACAGTTAAATAGATACAGTTCATTGTTTAAGCAATCCCAGCATCTTTTTTTCTCTTCCTATCACCACACTGGGCATTCACTGTACATCCCAGGGAGCCTTAGGATTTACTTTCCCGGCAGCCCCATCACAAGACTCGCTGCTCACATCTCCAGCACACCTCTTAAGAGCACTGTCCTGGCTCCATCCATACACAGGGCAGCTTGAAATGAGCTTTATCCTCAAGGAGAGGCGAACAGAGAGCTGAGCTAGCCACAGGGTGAGAAAAGGTAGCCCCAGACAGCAAGTGAACACTTCCTCCCTTCATTTTGGGAGTGGAAATCACTGGCCCCCAGCAAGTGCTTAAATAGTGCAAGTAGAAGTAGAAGTTTAGAGCCACACATGAAACTATTACACAGATTGGGGTAGGAGGGGGGAGTAATTCTCCGTATTTCCAAAACTAAAAGGAAGTTATTTTTGCTCGCTACTTTTGCCGTCAAGTTCCATATTTCATTACAAATCTAAAATGTGGCTAGGGAGGAGGGGATGTGCCACCCTGCTACACCCTTCTTCAACAGATTCCTAATGGGTGTAAGCGTTGGAGCGCTGCAGAACAGACCCCTCGAGACAGCTTGAGCTCCAGCAGGAACTGAAAAGCTGATCCATCCTCACCAGCAGCCCTCACCGCTGGCACTGGGACATACCTGTGGCCATCACAGCAAGCAAAGGCTCCATTGCCTTGGGCCACCCCCAGCATCTGCTCCTTGCTCCTTCGAGGTGAGCTGAGCCTGCAGCAGAGGCACAGCAGGGCTGGAACAATGCTGGGATGGCTCAGATGCTCAGCATCAATCACAGGGCGAAGCCCCAGCGCTCCCCCAGCAGCGCAGGCTTCCCCTTTGTCTCAGCAGAGAACTGTGCACTGAGCCTTCCAGCACCTTTTGAAGCTCCCAGTCAAGCCTTCAGCCAAGGCTAATTGCTGTCAGGTGTCAGCCAAAGCACTCCCAGCAAGCCTGGGTGACAGGAGATGACACACCTTTCTCCTCTCATTGTCACTCAAGGGGGGTTTTGCTGTTGACATCAACTCTGCTGGCTTGCAGAAGCCCTGGGGAGAAATGCTAATGCAAGCTTTGAAGCTGGAGGTGGAAAATAAAGCAACCCCCCAAGCTCCTCGGATGCTCAGCCTGAATCCAGTCCAAATCTGAGTGTTCCTGGGTGACAGACCTCAGCTGAGCTTATCTCCGTCTGCCTCCACCGCAGACAGATGTGGTCTCTGCTACTGATCTGCCTTCTTTTGACCCCCATAGAAAGCTGTCTGTGTTGGAGTGAGGTGCCCCCAGATTTTAGAATCTCTGCTGGTAAGGCAGAGAAGTAGAGCAGAGGTGCAGGGAGATGTACAACCTTAGATCGACTAGCCTGGAACACTGCTGGCATAATTTGGTGAGAGGAAGAGCAGCAAGATATTAGGTGTGCCCAGCGACTGCTGCAAGGAGAGGAGACAAATGATCTCCACCCACTGGTCCTAAAGATGGAGCTGGTTCCAGCTGAGGAGCAGGTCCAGGTTGCCAGCCCCTTGCTGAGCTTGCCTGCTGCTGGAACTGCAGTTCCCCACTTGATCGACCACCTCCCAAGGGGTTTGAAGGTCAAAGAAGATGAGAAGTCTTCTTAAAGACTTTAGGAAGTCTAAGTCTCTCCCTAGCTGGAGGAGCTTGTCAAAAGCCTGCCAGAGCATCTGATCCACTTCAGCCCCACGGATCATCATTATTTTGGCCGTGCATCCTCGTTTCCCATCATTAGCCCCCCCAAGTTTCCCAGCCTCCCAGTTTCCCAGGACTGAAAGGCAGTTGAGATGTTGGGGTCCCAGGCCCCCAGGCCTCACCTCTCACTCTCCCCAGAGGATTCCTCTCCCACTTGGTCAACACCTTCCGCACCCTCCTGGCATCCCTCCGAATCTGACATCTTCTTCCTCGGCCAGCACACTGGCCCCGCAGATGGCTCCGGCTCGAGGGTGCTGCCGTGTTTCTCTTTCCTGTGCTCAGCAGAAGTGAGCTGTGCCGGAAACCTCATGGGCTGAGGGTTCGGGGGGATGGGAGAGAGGCAAGGGGAAGGCAAACTTGGGGGTTCTTGTGTGGTTTTGAAATCATTGGAGCTGTTTTAAGGTTTTGCCGCTGCTGGTAGTATGAAATTGGGAAGTGCTAACTCAAAGGGAAAGCCAGAGGCATTAGACATCCCCAGCAGGGAGGGGAGAGGAATGACCCACCACTTTCCCAGCTGCTTTGGGAACAGCCAGCACCTCCAAACCGCCACCATCCCACAGCGCCAGTACTGAGAAGCTGCCAAGGTTGTCCTGACCTCGCACCTCTCAAAGCCCACTGGGTCTGCAGCCATCACCCCTCACCTCCCTCCTCAGCTCTGCTCCTTCCCCACCCCTTCCCGTGGTTGCCACCACGGGTGGAGGTTCTGCAACACCTTCTGGGGCTTGGACCCATCTCATTGTCTCTTTGCCACTGGTGAAGGCCACAGCCAGGAGGTGGTGGAGGAGCCTGGCAGGAGGATGCCAGCAGAGCTCGGTGGCACAGCTTCACCCTTTCCTCCCCGCAAGGAAGGGGATGAGCATCCCCAGCTGTGCAGGAGGACCAACAGCAGAGAGGTTTCCCATCCTCATCCCCACAGCTCAGCCCATCCCAAACCCTCCTCATCCCCACCAGGACCCTCACGGTGGGGGTAGACCCTGCTGGCACCACGGCACGGCTGGAGGTCTTCCCCCCCAGCAGGCAACACCCGCCTCTCCCACCAAAGCTTTATTTACACTGCGGCTGCCAGGACGCAGCTCGTCGCAAAACCAGAGAGAAACAGCACCCAGACGGTGCCCCCGAGCCCGGGGGGGGGCTGCAGGGACACCAGGGAGCAGAGGACTGGTGTGGAGAGGTAGGTGCTTAGGACTCGCCAGCCTCGAACATCTTCTTCCTGCCCTCCATGCCAGACTTCTCCTCGATGTTCTTCCTCCAGTCACCGACATCACGAAGATCCTTCTCCTGGGGGGAGGGATGGGCATGTGCACATGAGCGGTGCCCCACGGGGTGAGAACCCACCAAGGCAGGACCCTTCCCCTGGCCACCCATGCAAAACCCCCTGCTAAAGGAACCCATTTCCACACATACTGTACATCTCATGGGGCTGCACCCTCCCTTTTCAACAGCGTGGGTGCCAGAGGAGGGAACATTGAGCAGAAAGAACATTATGGAGAAAGGCTCATGCTCAACGCTGTCTATCAAACAGGGAGGTAGGAGCCCCCCAAAAGGGGGGCAACTCCTGTATGGGCACAGGGGAAAGGGAAGAACTACCTTCTCAGTGTCCTCCTTCTTGACTTGCTTCAGGTTGGCTCGGAGGTCCATGCAGACCTTGTGCTTGGAGCCCAGCAGGGCCCGCAGCATGGCATCAGCCGACATGCGCACTCTGCGCAGGGGCGGCCTCTTGAACTTGCCCTTCAGGTCAAAGAGCTTCTGGCTCAAGTCTTCTAGCTGCAGAGGGATGAAATGAGGAGGGACAGAGAGAGAACCAGGTGTGAGTTTTGTGAGATGGACCCAAGAATCACAGGGAGGCACGAAGGATGGGCTGGAGATTTCCTTGAAGGATGGCTCTGGAGGAAACTCACCTCCTTGTTTGTCTTCTGTAGCTTCACCTCTGTGTCGTACCTCTCCTCATCCACTGCCTCTATCTTGGCATGAAGCTTTTTGCACAGCTCCTGGGAGGAAAAGCAGAGAGGGATGGCAACTGCTAAGACTCAAGACATGATTTCTCTCTCCTGACTGCTCTGGCTCTGGAAGACACCAGTCCAGAAGACCAGATGGGGTCAAGACCGATGGAGAAGGGTGGCTTGCAGGCCATCTCCTGGTCTCTAAGTTCAGGTTGGCTGGGGCTCTGAGTAACCTGATCTAGTTGAAGATATCCCAGCGCATTGCAGGGGGGTTGGACAGATGACCTTTAGAGGTCCCTTCCAACCCAAACCAGTCTGTGATTCTATGCTACTGGCTTCACATAAATGCTGCCGCAATGCATCATTAGAAAAGCAGCTTTCCTCCAGCCTAACTCCGGTTTGGTTTGTTTTTTCAGAGAGCCCCCAGCTGCCTCTCAGGCCATTCCCACATCCAGCCAGCTCCAGGGTACCCACAGATTAGAAGGGGGTCAAGATGGGAAGGCCAATCTAGATCCACCAGGCTGACTGCTGGAGCCAAATCCTTTGTGTGAAGAAGCCTTTACCTGCAGTTCCTGCATGGATCCTGGCAGTGACAGAGGAGGGCAATGCTCTGCCAGGTAGTTTTGCTTTTCCGCTTCTTTAGCAGCTGCTTCTTTTTCTATTTCAGTGACAGCGAGCTGGAGCATAGCACTCTGGAAGGCAGCAGGAGGATGGTCAGCACGGGGTGGAGACAAGGAAGGAGGGCAGGGGAGGTCAGCAAGAGAGGGAGAGCCCCGGTGGAGAGAGAGCTTGGGGAGCTCCCCACCAATACCAGCATCTCCAAGCAAGGGATACTGGTGGGGACCCAGTAAAGGGTTGTGGGGGGGCCCCTCTACATTGTGCATCACGGCCTCCTCCAGGAGGGAGAGTGTCAAGAGCTGGCTGGCTCAGGACGGGAGATGGGATGGTTGGGACACACTTCACCCAGCCCCAGCAGTGCCACGTACCTTCAGGTGCTGCCGGCGGGCAGTGGCTGCCCTCCTTTTTTTCTGCAAGTGGGAGGAACAAGAGAAAAGCAGGTTATCGAGAGCCTGTCCTCTTCCATTCCCCTTCCCCAGGCAACCCCACAGTCCACCAAGGACCTGCAGCCCTGCCAGGGAGCTGGCTCCAGCGGGGATGGGCAGCTTGACACACCAAACCAAGGGCACTCAGAGAAAAGGCTCCCTGCTGAGCCCAGCTTTGCCAACCTCAGGTAGCTAAAACCTACAAAATACTGTAGGAACCTAAGGCGTGTGACAAACAGACTCATAGAATCATGTTGGTTGGACGAGACCTTCAAGATCATCAAGTCCAGCTGACGCCCACACAAAATATAACTTCAAACTGAGCTTCTTGGAACTTCTAGCCTTTTCTCTAATTTCCTCTTCACTCAGACATGTGCTTTGCTCTGAACTCAAGCTAAGGCTCCCCCTGCCCCCGGGCACTCGGGAGCTGTGGGATGTCTTTCAGAGCGGTCCATGGCACGCCTGGTGAGAAGGACAGCCAGGCAGGTGAAAACACGAAGGCTGTGTAATTTCTTGGAGCTCAAAAGACCCAGCACAGGTCTGAAGGGTGTTCCTCACAGCTGGAGGACAGACACAACTACAGGGTCTGCAGGCCTGAAGGCTGCTCTGCCCAGGGGAGGTGGAGGATCATGAGGCCATAGTTTCAGTACACAAACCAGCTCCCTCTTTCCTGGGATGCCAGGTGAGAAATATTTTGGGGAGCCTGGAAGACCGAGCCTGCCCTTCTGCACTCATGATGTGCTGGACGAGCACCAACAGGTCTCCTTTTTATAAAAAGAAACCACAACCTCGATGAGCACCTTCCTCGCAGCCGTTTCCTCNGCTCAGCCCAGCTCTGACTCTGCCAGAACCCAGGGACAACTTGCTAAGGGTGCAACCTCCACCCTGCTCACACTCCCCTGGCTCCAGGTCTCCCTGGATTGCCTTTGAGAAGAGATTTGGCTGCACTCGGTGGGCAGAAAATGATGGGCTAGGGGTGGGGAAGGACAAGAGGATGCTAGACCAAGGGCTGGAGGGTGGACGGGTGATGGAGGAGAAGCAGCTCTGGACCGTCGCCTTCCCAGCACCACCTCGTGGCCGGCTGGGGAAGAAGGAGAAGAGGGGGAAAAAGCATCTAACTTCAAGCCAAGAGGCAGGAAACGCCTTCAGAGGGATTTTTTTCCTCTCCTTCCCATCTTTATGAGGAGGAGTCGGCAAGAAAGCCTCGCCATGAGCCGTTCTTCCCCCTCCTCCTCAGCCAGCAGCTGCTTTTCCTAAGGAGGAATTGTGAAGCCAGGACTGCTGGCATGAGCATCACTAAAGGAAAAGCCTCAGCAAGACTCACTTACCTCTTCACTGGTCAGGAGGAGCAGATGGACAAGGCAGGGAAGGGAGAGAAAGGCGAAAGGGGAGAGAAAGGCAGTTAGCATCCTTATTGGAAACAAGCAGAGGAATCTTAATGAGTGTAAAAAGTTGGCAGCTGAACAAAAGCTTTTAAATGCCAACAACATATTAGAGACAGAAAAAGGGGAACTTACTCAGACATCTTGCGTTAGATGGTTGGGAGCCTGCAATGGAAACCAAGGAAAAAAAAGTCACTATTATTCACCCTTGTGGTGACTTTCTTGGGTTTAAAAACAAAACAAGACTCCTCTAGCAAAAAAAAATAAAAAATAAAAATAAAAATAAAAAGAGGAACAGGTTTGATCTTATTTCCCAACTTCTCCAAATTTTCGTCATATAGGGAACTAGGCTGCAGTTTGTGGATGAAAGCCAAACATGGACCTGCTCAGAGCTACACAAACCTCAGCTTCGGGGGACTTCTGGACTAGACCAAATGGTGCTGGGCCAGAAAATGAGAGACTTGTGACAGTAGAGAGAGAATTTGAGACATTCCTGCAGGTTTGTCTCATTTGACCCCCGGGAAACCATTTTTATGCAATGAAGGAAGAAGAAGAAAAAGCTATTTTCCATTTAGTGCCTCGCTTTGCCACGCAGCCTCACCCCACCTCATGAGCAAGGAGTAGCCCAAAGCCTGTGGAGGGTTGGCAGTGACCCTGGGTGACAAGGAAGGGCTTCAGAGGGTGCTGCTGCATCAGGGCAGGGGGGCTTGTGGCAACCACTTCAGCACAAATGACTTAGAACAGGGCTGAAAGTTGTGGAGTTGGTGAAGGCGCTAAGGGTTCCCTCAGACAACTCCTTGCATTTCCTTGACATGGAAATTTTGCAAGTACAAGGCAGCGTATTAGGGAAGAGACAGAAGAGCACCTTTGTTTTGCCCTAAATGATTTCCCCATAAATAGAACTTTACTTTTCTAGCAGAGCAATATCTCCTGCTCGTACCTCCGAAAGGAAGGATGCAGGAGTGTTGGCTGAGCCCAAATTAAACCAGTCCTTTGCAGAGCAGACCAGCCCCTGAAACACGGACCTGGGAGGCTCTGTTGGGAGGTGAGGTGTTAACAGGGGCTCACCCCCAAGGCAGGAGGCACAGCTTGTGGAGCCAAGGAAACTTTATCCTGGAAAATGTGCAGGCCCATCACATTACTTTAGGGAGAGGAGGGGGGGGAAGTGCTTCTAAAAATGGCCAGGGAGCCGCAGAAGGAGCTGCAGCTGTCTCCTCGGCCGGCAGCCTTTCCGCGGTGCCAGCCCCCGTGACTCAGGGAGGTCAGGGCGATGCGAAGGAAAAGCCACCGCAGGTGGCTGGGCTACAGCTGAGGGACGGGGCGGCCGAGGAACGCCGGCTATTTTTACTGACTTCCATCCCTGCCGCGCGTGCGAGTACCCGCTTGGGCAGCAGCGACGCCGAGGAAGCGAGGGGACAACGCCAGGCTGCGGCTCGCTGCCTGCGATGTGGGCTTTAACTCACCTATTCTGGGGGGGACGTGGTAAATTTGGATGTTGGTCCCTGTCTGAGGGTGGTTTTGGGGTGGAAGGTGCTGCAAGGACTGGGTTGGGAGCTGGAGGAAGGGGTGGAAGGAGGGAGCATCGCTGAGTTACCACAGGCAAGGATCCCGCACCCCGTGGCCCTGAGGGGGTCAGCGGCAGGGAGCCTGAGGCTCCACTTGCCCTCCCCACTCAAGCTGGGAGCAGAACCAACCAAAGGAGGAGAAGGCAAGAACCCAGAGAGAACGAAGGTCACTGGCAAAGGCAGAGGGACACTTTCTACTGCACAGACCCTTTCCAACAGGCAAAGGATGGAGAAGGTTTTCTTAGCACCCCAGCAGGTCACCTCCACCTGGTATTTATCTCCCTGAAACTCAGGTGAGTGAATCTGCTCCCCCGTCACCCCCTAAGAGCAAGCTGGGTCATTAAGAGACATGCAAAACGGCTCACCCAAGTCTGGAGGAGAAAATCCAAGAGTGCCGCTGGCCGGTGAGGACGGACTGGCGAGCTGCAGGCAGCTGGCTGAGGAAGGAGGTATAAAAGGGCTTCTCGGGTGGCTCGGCAGAAAATCCACCTTCTCTTTAAGGGCATGGAGACCTTCTCAGACCAATGATGTGCAAGAGTCCCCCGTGCACCTCCCTTGGCTGGGGCAGGCCAAGCAGGCAGCCCCGGAGGAAAGGGCAGCCACCAGGACGGAGGGGTGGGGAAGGGGGGGACACATCTACCCATGGGGTGGGCAAGCGGAGCCACCTCAGAGCCAGGAAGGTGCTTTTACCCAGGAGAGCCGAGGAGGCAGCCTTCCTCTCCCTCTTCCTCCCACCAACCAGCCGCACTAGGTATGGTTTGCAGGGAGCCCAGGCTCCTTTGGACACAGCCATCAGTCGTTCTGTGATCATTCTGTGATCCATCTGCAAGGCCTCTAATAAAATCTCCCCTTGGGGACAGCGAGTGGCTTATCCATGGGCAAGGGCACAGCTCTGTTCACCTCCAGGGGCTTGGGAGCAGCTCTGCCCTTCAGGAATGAAGACGGGAAAGACCCTGCACCCCACAACCAGCCACCGACAGCATGAGCAAGAGCAATCCCTGAGCAAGCCATCCGTCTCTCTTAACCTCACTTTCCACACGGGAAACATTTGCAGTTCCTCCCTGTGTGAAATATTTTAACACAACTCAGGGTTTTTTTAAAGAAACCCAAGGTGTGGAGCCCCCACGGGCAGCTCCAAGACTCCCTGCAGCACTGGGGCTGGGGATAGGCAGAGCACAGAGCGCAGCCCCACATCAGCAGCAAGAAAGGTAATTCCCACCCCATAGAATGAGCCAGACCCATGAGTCCAGAGGAGAGGAGGGTGGATGTGTAGCTGGAAATATTCACCAGCCCCTGTCCCAGCACATGCAGCGTTTGTGTGTGTGCATGCAGGGGATCTGATGGAGACAGGAGCCCAAACAGCTCCTGCCCTCCTCCCCCAGCCCAGCCGCTCCCTCCCTGTTCAGCCAGGGTTTTTTAGGCTGATTCAGACATGGCCACAACAATATTTTCCAGGCACCTCTCAGATGTTGTACAGATAGCAGCAAATCCACCGCTGCAGGATTCCTGTCTCACCACCTTTAGTACTGTGGGAGTGGTGCTGCAGACGCTGGTGAAGTAAGAGCAAGTCCTTGAGATGGGGCTGGTGTCTTGCAGGGGTTTGAGGGAGAACCTCTAGTGTGGGCAAGGCTGGATTCACTCAGGATTTGTCCTTCTGAAACATCAAGAGGAAGGTGGTTTGGACAGCGAACACCTCCCTGGATGTCTCAATGTAGATCTGAGCTACCCCTTTGCAAATCCACCATGAGACTCCTGCACAGCGAAGCTGCAGTTCAGCAGAGCTTTGGGGTGGGTTTGCCCTCACCTGGGCTGCCATGGCTCAGTATGCAGTGAAGGAGCTGTAACGAAGATCAGCCCAATCCAACCCTCCTCCTCCTCGCCCTCCTCCTGCACATCCACGTCCCCTGGCCGGTGAGTTGGCAAGCCCTCTGGAAAGCCAACACCTCTGCCCAACACCGGTCTGTGTCCGGGAGGTGATCCCTCTGGCATTGCCACCAATCGTGCCCCTGGATAGCATTACCCCAGGGACCTGACACCTGATCACAACCCTCCGTGTCTGGGTGGCCTCAAAGGCAGCCAAACACCAGGACATGACCCAGAACATGCCTGGAGAACAGGCCAAGACCCCTTTGTGCTCAAATGGACATGGTTGCAATACACCTCTGCTCTCAAAAGGTCTTTCAGGCTCTGTGTGCCAAAATAAAGTGGCTGCAGGAACACTGTGTTAGTAAAAAAATAAGCCCCCAAAGTGGCCATAGAGATCAAGGAAAAGAGTGCCCAGCTGCGGGGGTCCAGCTCCTTTGCAAGAGCCTCCATTAAAAGCCAACCATCCTCTTGCTTTGCCTCTGGGTTTTGAGCTGGGAGGTTGAGGTTTGAGGGCAGTTGGACCTTTAAGTTTACCTCTAAAAGTCCCTTCCAACCCAAATCCTTCTACGATCCTCGTATATCTCCACCCTACACCATCCCGCAACCACAAAGGATAAAAATAAACACACTTTAAAAGAAAAAGCTGCCAACCTGCATAAGCCCCCCAAATCCAGGAGCTGGAGCTTTTAAAGAGCCCGTGCACAGCAAAGGACACATTTTGCCCGTAAAATGTGAAGCCGTAATGATGCAAGCTAACGAATATTTATAAATCAGGCACGCTTGCTCCTGGTGAGAAGAGCTTAGATACTCTCCAGCTCCCAAAACCAGCGAGACTAGCCAAAAAAATCTGTGGCTGGAGGACAGCCAGCCCATACTCATGCTGAACGATGACAGCCCGTAATCATTTTTGTTTCACGGCAGACGACGGGTGACAAGCGTGTAGAAGGCTCAGCCTTCTCCTGGTGCAGCTCTCCCGTTTGATTCCCTGAAGTGCAGGGACAGATATCATAAAAATCACCGAGCAAGGGAATAATTCGCTATGGGAGGGACTTGTGGCAGTCAGAAATCTTAGATTTGGATGTAAATAATTAAGATTATAAATCTTAGGAGCAAACACCTCAATTTTTAATACTGACTGTCCACTTTAGCAGACCGCTGCTTGGCCCAAACCCTGCTGAGCTACAAAGCTACTAATTTAATGCAGAGGTAATGCAGATGGACTGTCCCTCACCTGACGCAGAGGAACAAACTCCCCATCCACCACCCCGACACCCTGCATGGTGCCAACTGCTTTTGGGTACCTGCTTTGGTCCCTCTTAGCCCACCAGCAAACCCCACTTAGCTGCTGTGGTGCAGGATCAGGCAAGGGTTGGCTCCTGCCTCCTGGAAAAAGCCACATGGACACCCTCGGCATCTCCACACAGCTACCAGCTGGCTCTGCAGCAACGGGAATGGGCTCACACCACAGCATCACACCTTCTCTCCCTCTCACGTACACGCTCGATCTCCAGAAGACAAAATCTAGGTTGGTGAGGCTCTAACCGGGGCCACAGACCAGATGACGCAGAAACCCAGCTCAGAGCATGTACCCGCCCTGCCCTCTAGATGCAGACACGAGAATCCAGCACAGACACGAGCTCAGGAGGAGCTGGTTTCCCTCTCTAACTCCTCTTGCTGTATCTTCTGCTGGGGAATCCTGCTACTCCAGGCCCTCCATGTATGTGAGGAGCATCGGTCAGGCAGAAGATGCTCGGACATCTGGCCATGGTGGAGATGCTTGGACAGCTAGGCTTGGCAAGGTCATGGGGAGGTGAAAAGGAGATGCTTGGAGGTGAGACAGGGCTGTCCACCTCCCCGTGAAGTAGGCTGTGTTCACTCTGAGTGAACTAAGCCATGAAACAAAGCCCAGCTCCACCAGCCCTGCTTCAAACAGCTGCCAGCAGATGCTGAGGTGATCCTATCAGAGGGGGAGAGAGCTCAAAGCCTTGTTGGAAGAGGCAAGGCAGGTCAAGAAGGAAAAGCAGTGACAGAGGAAGAACACAGCCTCAGCTGGGTGAAGCCTCTCCCCACCCACTCGCCTCTCCCTCCTGAGCAAACACCTTGGTTTGCTGAGTTGTACTGTGCCAAGGCTCACCCCAGAACCAGCCCAGCCCTACGCTCGTTCCCACGTTCCCTGGCTTCCCCCAGAAGCACCAGAGCTTCCCTCTCCACCTCTGCTCACCCAGGACTGTGTCAGCGACTCGGGCTCTGAGTGGGGCCAAAGCTGGAGAGGGAGCAGCAGGCGTTAGTGCTGAAGGAAAAGTTTCTGAAGGATGTCCCCGTACCTCCTTCAAACGTGTCCAGTATGCATATGTTTGTATCTCTGGCCCTGTAAATTATGCACTGAAACTCAAGGTCATGGCTTAAAAAAAAGCGGCTGGAAGAAGCACGCACACACATGAATAAGAAATGCCTATTCCCAACACCACCAAAAGCCCTTCTGTGTCCTGCACAGCCCTAAATCACCACAGCACATCATGAAACCCCAGCTGGCAATGGATTTGGGAGCCCACACCCCATTCAGAGCTGTTCCCTTCTGCACAGCTCGCTCTGGTCTGATTGAAGGCTGAGACTGAAGGTTGCGACTTTAAAGCATCCCTTTCCAAGTCTTTCTCAGGTGACTGATTTCCTCCTCCAGCTCATTAGCGGCCGCCAGCAGATGCCGCTTCCCCAGCAGAAGCCCCACTCTGCTGGTTACAGCCATCTCAAAGCCACCCTGTCAGCCCTTCCCTCCTCGCGGCCACGTCAAAGCCTGGCCAGTATTTATCACGCAGCAGAGGCGGCAGCTTTTTACGGTTCAGCTCAGGTCATTAATCTCTATCGAGAGTTTTCAAAACCTTCCTCAGCTGCGCCCATGTTTGTTTAACTCTCGGACGGTGGCTCCGTGGAGTGCTGGGTAATTGCAGATTAACTGCTTTGCAATATTAATGGCTCTTCATTAACACGTCAAGCGCTCTCCCTTCTCAAGCCCAGGCGGCAGCTATTAGCATCGTGCCCACAGAGCCCTGTGGTGCAAATTGCTTTTGTCTTTTGGGTCAAAATTCCAGAATATGAGCCCAATTTTCCTGTGTGCTACAGCTGCTTCACAGCAGCAGCATTCTGGAGCAAGGGTGATTCCCTCCTGCAGCCCAATGCGGTGAGCTGCCTCCTGCAGCTGGCTCGGAGGAGCTGCTCTCAAGCCACCCCAAACTGCAGCATACTCAAGGACAGGTAGCACCTCTCGGATGTCTTCATCCTTCTAGGAGGGATCTCTATTTACACAGGCCACAAGAAGCAAGGCAGAGCACGATGTGGTCACAAAACTCTTCCAGATTCCACAAAATCTGCCCAGAAGTGATTTGTGGGCTGCTGCCCTTCATCAAGGTAGAGTGATTTTCGCATGAAAGTGGGCCTCAGCCCATCCATCCCAGCAGCACCTCCNGTACTTCTGGGATTTGTTGCCCTGGCCCATGAGCAGCTGGGATGAGCCGGCTCTGGCATCCACACCATCCTCTCTGCTCTGCATCCAGCCTTGCCCTGGGATGCTGAGCTGCCCCACTCCGGGCATTACACAGGGCAGGAGCTGCACCAGCAGCCAGATCATCTCTTGGCTAAAAAGAGTCCCGGTCCCCTCTTTGCAGGCACTGAGCTGGGACCAACACCTCTAGACGTTGCTTAGCAGAAGTCCCTCACCCCTCTGCCAGCCCTCTGGCTGGAGGAGGAGACCTCCACTATCTGGTGGGCAGAGGCAGCTTGAGGTGGGACTTCAGCCCCAGGGCCTTGTCGACCACGTCAGGGGACTGCAGGCTGTGCCACTGGGCGAGCGGCCGGCGTGGGTTGGACAGCATGTCGGACCAGTGCCGCAGCTGGTTGCCCGTGGCTCGGCAGCCCAGGAAGATTTTGCCAATGGGCTCGTTCTTGGTCACTTTGTCGTGATCCCAGACGGAGATGACCATATCGATGCTCTGGGTTAGGGAGGGACACACAAGAAAGAGGGTCAGTGGGAGGGGTCCCAGGGCAGCAGGGAGCCACTCAGCCCTGAGTGCTGCAGGGAAACCCACCTGGATCTGGTTGAAAGGCACTTGGAAAACAAACACCTCATTGAAGTAAGGGCTTAAGGTGTTTTTCTTCACACTTGTCTTCTTCTTCTTCCATTTCTTCCTGTTCAGGATGAGATGCACCTTGACAAAAGGATCTGAGGAGAAAGAGGACATGGCTGGCACCAGTGACAATTTTTGATGGAGGACTGAAACATCTCCCCTGGGCCACTCCCAAGCAGAGCACAGAATCCCACTCGTCACTTCTTGTGGTGGGCATCCATCCCTCTTCCCCTTGCCAGCCACCCCAAAGCTCACCTCCTCCTGCCACAAGCTCCCCATATCATCCAGCCATGCCATCTCCTCCTGGGAGATACCTCCAGCTCTGCCCAAAGCTGGAGTTATCTGTGCTGGGGAAGGCTGGGAGCCGGCCAAGGGCTGGGTATGGTGGTGGCAGCTGGAAGCAGGACTCAGCACCAAAAGGTTTCAAGGCTTCACAGCTCTTGGTACCACCATTAAAGCCTGGTCAGGAGTAGGGAGATGTGAGCACAAGCAGCCCCTGCTGACCTGAGAGCCCGTGAGAGTCCATCCGCTTCAGCTTCCTGGCTTCCAGGATGAGCACAGTCAGCTTGCCAGTGCTGGGGACATAGCGCAGCGAGAAGCAGATCTCGCCCAGATGCTCCTCCTGAGGGAGAGACCCCAGAGGTGAACAGAGCAGAGGAGCCAACTCACCTGAGGCTGGAGCACCAGGCTGGCCTCAGGTGTCCTGGGTCTTCCCCACCCTCATGCTTGCCCCTAAGGGCCTGCTTCTTGTGAGGGAGCCAAGTAAAGCAGCAGCACATCCCTCTCGGTAGTTTCCCACCCTCCAGGACCAACCTCCACTTTACTGGCCACCACCAGGTCACTCCACTGCTCAATGACGTGCTGCAGGCTGACGCTGGCCAGGGGTAGCCGGACCTCACCGATGATGTCGTGCTTGGCAAAGCGGTTGAAGTCATAGACCTGCATCACCAGCGCGGATTCAGACACCTCCACCTGGGGTACCTGCAGAAGAGCACCCAAAAGCCTGTACTCACTCCTCAGTGGCAGCGCTGCCCCACAGGACAGGGCAGTGGGTGAAATAACAGGTCTTTCTCTCTGACGCCTGCCCATCTCGGTTGCAAAGGCATCTCCACACCCGGAGAGGTTTTTGCCCGGGGAGCAGCGCCCATGCGATGCTCTTGATGGGACCAAAAAAACACCATCAGCTATAGTTTCCAACCTGGAAAGTGAAGCTCTCATTGAAGACAGGGTTCAGGGTCTTGCGGTAAACCTTGGTCTCGTATCTCTTCTTCATATCAGACGTTAGGTAGACAATCACATATGGATCAGATGTACCTCCACTGTCCATGGCCTTCAGCTCGGCTGCCTGCTTCACGCCGACTTTCAGCTTAAAAGGAGCGATGCACAAGGTCAGCAGGTGGAGGAGGATGGGGCCAGATGACTGGGGGCTTAGCAGGAAGCAAGTGAGTGCAGCAGGGAGGATGTTGCAGGCACAGGGAGATGTGGGAGATGTACAAGAGGGTGTGCTCCACCTCAGTGGGCAGCAAAGAGGGACCATGCAAGAGCAAAGCCTTCTCCATGCCGTGCCACAGCTGCGAGCATCCCCACCTCCTGTGCACGGAAGTTGTACTCCAGGGAGTACTGCAGCTTTCCTCGCCCCGTCTGCTCCAGGTCCCGCTCCAGGTCCTCCAGCTCAGGCTGGACCTGCAGCAAAGAGGAGAACTGGCCTCAGGACATGCTCAGCCACATCCCTGGCCGTGCCGTGCTCCCACCATCCTTGGGACCAGGCACCACAGCAGGGAGATGGGGAGAGGGGAAAGCAGGACGCACAAGGCTGGCGGTGGTGGAGCTGCTGACAGCGTGCAAGTTGACTCTCTCCTTCTTCCTGGGCTTCTTCTTGCCACAACAGCACCTGATGATGCAGATGAGGAAGAGGAGGAGGAGAAGGGCTGCTGCCACAGCCACGGCAATAAGCGCCCATTTGGGTACTGGGGAGACATTCAGAGAATGGAGGTGAATAGAAGAGTTAGAACCAAGCAAAAACATGTAGTGTGCATTTAAACCCCTTTCTGGTGCTTCAGCATTAAGGAGTTGTACTTTCAATATTGCCCCAGAAATCCTGGACAGGCCTCATGCAGGAAAGCTATGGCTGGAAATCACTGCCCCAAGTGGGCAGCAAGGATGTCCTGTGCTCCTGGAGCAACACAGTACCACCTTGCGGCATCCTCACCACTGTGGGCCCCACTGGAAGAAGGGATTGGGAGGAAGAATCATAGAATCACAGACTGGTTTGGGTCAGCAGGGACCTTTCGAGCTCATCTAGTCCAACTCCCTGTAGGGAGCAGGGCCATCTGCAACTAGAGCAGGTTGCTCAGAGCCCCCAACAACCTCCCCTGCAATGGGGACAGGGATGGGGCAATGACCACCTCTCGGGGCAACCTGGGCCAGGCTCTCACCACCCTCGTTGCAAATAATTCCTTCCTTCTTTCCAGTCTANCTCCCCAGGGCTGCTCTGATCCCTTCACCCCAGCCTGGGCTGGTACCAGGGCTTGTCAGGACCTTGCCCTTGGCCTTGTTGAACTTCATCCAGAAATGGATACACAGGCTCAGAGCCCAGAAGTCCCACCAGACAAGGCTGCTCTACTCACGTGGGATCCGGCTGAGCCAGCTGCCCAGGAATCCCGGCCGGGCCGTGGTGGCCGTGGGGCTGCCGGTGAGCGGGGAGCCCGTCACCCCACCTTTCCTGGCTGCCACCACCATGGCTCCGCTGGGGTGACCTGCGGACGTAAGCAGAACGAACAGGGTGGGGATTTCCTCTGCAGGAACGCGTGTGCTGTTGGTGGCCCAGGGCCCTAATGAGAGCAAACACAATTAAAACTGAGCCCGGCATAAGCATTTAGGGCTTGGCCATTTTGGCAGCGAAGTGTGAAATGAAGCAGGAGGGAGCCGCGGGCAGGGAGGGCTCTGCGCCAGCCGGCCCCTCGCCTCCAGTCTTCTCATTTCTACTCTTGCAAGCCAGCCTGCGGAAAGGGCAGGGATGGATTAGGGAGCTTTGCTTCAGTGTTGAGAAGAGGAATCACTTGGCTGTAGGGGGAGAAAAAAAACAAGAGCAGTTTTGTGTTGGCTCCTTCTTGGCCAGGCAGCATGAGCTGAAGGGTTTGCTCAGCCCCACCATCAGCTAACACCCTTTTTTGGGCTATTTCCCCCATTCTTGCAGGGCTGAGGAGCTGAAGGGTTTGCTCCTGGGCCGGCAGCAAGGCTGGTGCTGGTTTTGCAGGTGGCAGTGGTGCCACCATGCTGAGGTCACACTGGCTCGGAAACTTTGCATAAGCCTGACCTGTGCACATGGCAACGCTGACGCAGCTTGAGGGAGGGCAAAATGATTTTTCGCTACCATTCTCCTCATTGTGAGGCTCTTATTCTAGCATGAACACTTCCTCACACCCAAAACTTCCTTCTTGCCTCCTTTGGGGTGAGGAGCAGCAGCAGGA
>WEIS01041201.1:9523-19658 GCA_013389965.1 Todus mexicanus
CCCCCCCCTTCCTGGGACAGTCAGACCCACAATCTGTTACTCCCAGACGTGACGTGACCCTTCTCACAGGTGCGTTCCCTTTTCACATCCATTTTCTGCCTTTACCGTGACTCTGAGCCACTGCTCTCTGCGGTTGGCACCTCTGGGCAGAGCAGGAGGTGTCCGTTCACGGCCATTTTTCCACACACCATTTGTCTCGGTGAACAAATTACAGCAGACTCCAACCCGCCCAGGCAGAGCCCACTTGTTACTTGCTCTTAATGACTCGCTCTGCTCCATGAATCTGTCTCACCGGACTGGAATCGCAGCCCCACCACCCTCCCAGTTCACGCATCCCCCTGCCCCGCGCTCCCGCACCACAGAACGTACCACGTCAGCGACGGCAGTGGGCTTGCCAGGGGGCAGCTTGGGCCGGGAGGGTGGCCGGGGTGGTGGCGGTGGGGGGGTGCTGCAGGCAGCCAGCGGTGTGCCGGGCCGAGCCGGCGATGAGGAACCTGCAACAAACGGGAACCGTGAGCATCCTAAAGTTTGATTGCCATGGCTGCCCATCCCCAGATCCTCATGCCAACCCGTGCACCATCGCAGATCACAGCACACCGGGGNTGCCTCCCTGGGGCAGAGCAGAGGGGCAGGAGAACCTCCCTGGCCCTGCTGCCCACACTCGTCCTCCTGTCCCCCAGGAGCCCATTGGCTTCTTGGCCACAAGGGCTCATTGTTGGCTCAGGGGGATCTTGTTATCCCCCAGCACTCCCAGGTTCTTCTCTGTGGAGCTGCTTCCCAGCAGGTCCCCCCTCCCCTGTCCTGGTGCAGGGGGTTGTTTCACCCCAGGGGCAGGACCCTGCTCTTGCCCTGGTTGAACTTCATGAGGTTCCTCTCTGCCCAACTCTCTGGTCTGTCGAGGTCAAACCAAAGGCTTCTTCTCCAGGAGCCAGCGTGGGTTCCCATGCGTGCCCTGAGCAAACAACTCCCCTTGCCCATCACTCCACACGAGCCGCTTTGCATGGAAGACCTTTTTTCCTGTCTTGCTGATGCCCGTGCAATTTTTGCAGGGGTTGCCACGGGGCAGCCAGCTCCCTCAGCCAGGAGCTAATTCATTATCAGAGGAGTCTTGGGGCTTTCCTGAAAGCCAGCCACGGGCAGGAGAAAAATGATGCTTAATATGACGCTGATCCCACAGCTCCCAGGGGCTCTACAGGCTCCTAAGGTGCAACAGGCAGCATGCAGGGTTGGTCCCTCGCCAAGAGGCCCTCGAAGAGGTGCAAAACTTTGTCCGAAGAAAGGGGAGGAAGGGTGGAAGAGCAAGGTCACAGCCCTCCAGAAGAGCTTCAGAGAACATGAAGGTGCTGTGGTCAGGGTTTGTGTGGTCCCCAGCAGCTGCTGCCTTGCTGAGAAGGGGGACTTTTTGCAATCAAATCAGAATTTTAGCAGATACTTCTGGAGATGCCCAGCAGACCATTTTGCTTCACGTACAGAAGTTCCTCCTAGGACAATTTCTGGTCTGTGCAGAGTGGTTGGAGATTGCCCCAAGGCAAGAGGGATAGCAGGAGCAGAGAGGAGGCACACAAGGAGCAGAGCTGCGTGTTTGGCTCAGGTTGACAGTAAGATGATGCCTTTGGCTTTGCTTCTTTCCCACTCACAAGAGAATCCCTTTTCTAAGGGTTTTTGGGTAACAGTTCAGGTTCAGGAAATACCAAAGCCAGACCTACAGCGGTGAGAGGGAGATGTAAAGGACAGAAGGCCGAGACAAGAGATGGGCTTGTTCAAAGGGAGTAAATCCTGACACTTCATTTGCACAACTCCAAAATTCAAGCTCTTTTCATTTGGAAAAGCCCTACTTGGGAAGCAACATTTGAATTTTTCCTTCCTTATCACAATAAAAGGGCAACAAAATAGGAATTATTCAAGGAAGGTAACCTCGCAAGGGCCACAAGATGGAGACTTTGAGGGTGAGCCTTGCTCCAGCTCAGGAGTGGCCACCAGTCAGCCACAGCCCTGCCTGACGTCTTCTCGCATTGAGGACAGTTCACTTTTTAAGCCTTTAAGATCCCTGGGTGACCGATGTACCTCTAGGTATTTTCTACATCAAGAAACAGTGGCAGCAGGTTGGAAATCACCATGCAACCAGGATCGTGCTGAGGTGCTGATCCCCAGCCCTGTCTCAGTGACACCCACAAGCCCAGGTTCTGGTGTGATGTGAAGGCAGGAGGGTGTCCTGGGATGGTTCTGCTCCACAGCATCCCAAAGCTGGACACCCTGGAAGGTTAGAGGAGAGGGCAGGGTGATGGATCTGCACCGAACCCCTAGGCCACTGCCATGGGATGCAGCTTCCTGAAGGTTTACGTGATTTGGGGGTGTCTATTTTTATGGCTCACGGTCCTGCAGTGGGCTGGGTAAGGCTGAGGTGGCACCAGGCTGCAGAGCTGAGCCAGGAGGTCATTTTCTGGGGAAGAGACGTGGATCTTCCCCACCAGGCAGTGGTGCCTCACCAAGCAGGGTTTCTTCATCCATCCCTACATATGGATCCACCAGCATGTCCTCATAGTGCAGATCTCCACTCACACGAGGGAGTTGGCATCAGGGTGGAGAGCAACATAGGAGCTTGTTCCTGCTGATCTCCTGGAGAAGTCCCAGCTCCCACCAGTGCCATGGGCAACTGGATACTGCAGACACCCACCCAACCCAGCACCCCCCTGCAGCCGCCTCACCAAGCCGGCACAGAAAAGCCACCAGCACTGAAGCGAAGCCACACTCACAGCAACAGCCATGCTCGGGGGGATGGCCCCAGGAGCTGCTCCCCACCCTCCCTTGGAGCTGGAAGCCCTCCAAGCAGACGGCACAGCTTCCAAGCTCACGTGAGGCTGGGCACAGAGCTGGGGGGCTGCGCACCCAACGCCACCATCATCTCCCACCACAAGGCTCTGCAGGGCTGACACTCTGCAAAACACTTTCTTGTGGCTGCAGGATGGCAGCTGGCGGGGACGAGAATTTGGATATCACGACTGCACCAGTACTGGAGGAACCCTGAGGTCAGCTGCTAAAACATCATGCTCAGGTTGCACCTTCTCAAGGACTGCAGGCGAGCTTGTGTAAGCTGACCCCTGACCAGCTCATTTGCCCTGATGGGCACAGAGACATTTATAATTAAGGAGGTGAAGCCAGGCAGCCAGCACATGCCAGACATGCCTATCAGGTTCTGCCTTTGCCAGATGTTCACCCCAGAAACTGTTTCTCCACACTCTGGCAGCTGAGAAGGACCAAGGGACACTCAGACCAGTGCCACCTCTGAGCTGTTGGTGCTCAGCAGCTCTGGGGTGACAATAGGTGGGGACCTGTCTGTCTGCAACACATTTAACCCCCCCTGGTTCTAATGCTTGCTCCAATTGTTTGCCTGAACTGTTTCCACCTGTGTTCACTCTGAAGCCTACTGAGGACAGAGCTGCAGCAACGGCAATTCTGTGCCCAATGTTGCATCGGGAAATCATGTGCACAAGAGAGGTGGGAAGGGGGTGGCTCGTGGGAGCTGTGGGGAAAGGCTGTCAGACCCATCCGCCCATCAGACACGCAGCAAGGAGCAGGGGAGAGGACACAGGAGGCTGAGGACAGACGCCGAACGTAGAAGCACGAGACGGCCCGATGGGAGCACAGGCGCCGGGCACAGGCACAACCAGGCGGGGAGGGACGGCGGATGCGGTCACACCGAAGCACACCCAACGCCGCGGGACGTACCGCTGGTGCTTCCAGTGCCGCTGGTGGCACCCGGTCCGGGGGAGGAGACCACCGTGCGGTAGGTGGGCGGCGGAGGGGGAGGTGGGGTCGCTCTTTGTCCCAGCCCAAAATCTTTGGGAGAGGCGACCGGCTCCACATTATCCTCCTTAAGGTGGGGCTGCTCAGAAAACTTCTTGTGAACCTCTTCCAGGTGGAGCGGCGAGGGGAGCGGGCGCGAGGGCTCGGCCACCGGAGGAGCGCTGGGCGGGCTGCCCACCACCGCCGGCGGGGACCCCACTTTCTCCCGGGGCGTCAACTCCGGAGCCGTGTTATCCGGGGATTGATCGGAAAAATTGACCCACTTGTCTTCTGCGTTAACAGCAGCAGACTTAGGGGACGGCACGGGGCCAAAAATGCTGTCCAAGTCATTGATGGATGGAAGTTTGTCCCTTTTGAGCTCTGCTGCTGTCTGGTCCCCTCCTGTGGTCAAAGTATTGTTTATTTTACACTTAGCATGAACCGAGAGCGCTGCGGTCGCACTACTCTCTACGGGGCTCTACGTCAGCTACTCAGCTAGAGGAGATGCTTTAAGAGCACGGTTTCTTATAAGCTGCCAGGGAATATAATTCATGTGCAAGAAAGTTTCTACATCAGGTCATGGGCGATGTGTAATGAACCACACTGGGTTGAGATACACACACAAGATGGGAGCGAGCATGCACCACCAGCCGAGCCCACCTCCGCTTCTTCCATCGCCTCATACACAACAGTCCTGGAACCTCCCAAAATTTACAGCTGGCTCTCAGCCTTTTTTACGTAGCATCTAAACATCATTTTCATGAATCCCAGACTGGTTTGGGTGGGAAGGGCCCTTGGAAGGTCATCCAGCCCAACCTCCCTGCAGGGAGCAGGGCCATCTGCAACTAGAGCAGGTTGCTCAGAGCCCCCAACACCCTCCCCTGCAATGGGGACAGGGATGGGGCAGCCACCACCTCTCGGGGCAACCTGGGCCAGGCTCTCCCCACCCTCAGCAGCAAAAAAATCTGGTTGCAAGCAGCAGCAGATAAAGGTATTTTAGGGCTCTGCTTACTGAGCTACCACACCTCAATATTTGTATCTGACTTGACAACCAACACGGAGACAGGATTCACCAGCAAAGCGTTGCACATCCAGAGGAGGGAGATCCTCCACCCTTCCTTTCATGCCTCATTTTCTTCCATTTCTCTTCCCCAAGGGCCCCTGCTACAGCCAGGTGCGTACAGCTAAAGCTGAAGTGTCTTCTAGGCTCCTCATGCCAGCACCCCACCCCTGCTCCTGAATCTACCGTTCTCCTCTTGGGGAATAAACCCTAGTTTTGCTACAACAGAAGAACCTAGACCTTTGCCGCTTGCTTGACTTGATGCACAAGCTGAAGGGTGCAGCAGCCAGACCTGAGCAACTAAACCATCACACATTTGCTCCGGCTGATCCATCTACACACCTAGGTGAAGCCTCTGCCAGCCTGGCTGCTTAGCTAAGTAGAAAAATCCAGCTATGGGAGCATGAATGAGATACGGATGGAGAGAGCAGCAAGCTCAGAGCAGGAGGTTCCTTTGTGGTGATGTTAATGATGCCCTGAGGTGTTTTGTGTGTAGCGAGATGGTCTGTCCCCATCCAGTGCCCTGCCTTCCAAACCTGCACCCCCAGCAGACAGCACCCCTCCAGCACCATGAATTATATGCTTATAAGCACTTTGCGTCCTCTGGCTTCATTCAAGCACGTCCTTCAATCCCATCCTTCAGGCCTGGCTTTGCTCCAGGGATGTTTCATTCTTTCTCTCCTGCCCCTCTGCCTGCCAGGCTGCAGGACCAGGAGGGCTTTTCCCACCTTCCCTGACAGCTGGAGGAATTTGGGAGGGCAGGACCAGCTCCCCTGACGCATCATTTCATAATGCCCTCATAAATTCATAAGCACAGACTATGCAGTGCTGCTAACGCTGCTTATTCCCAATTCCCAACAGTATTTATCCCCGATTTTGAGCAGCACCTTAAGGGTAATGATGCATTTCATTTCTAGAAGTGACCAAGAGCATTAATTTCACCCGGGTGACACTGAAGCGGAGTCAAAGCCATCTCTGCACCACTTTAAAGCATCCCCTTGACTGCAGCACCCACGGAAGGACCACAAACGCAAAGGAACAAGGATGCTCGAGAGTCAGATCCGTGTCCAAACTACAGCCAACAGGGACCCAACCTCCCCAGCACAGCCCCCCTGTGGGCTCAGGGTCAATCTACCAGGACTAGGCAATGGAGATGCAACACGGAGCTTTACCTATTCCCACCGTCAGAGGGGAGCCGGTGCGCGGCGGCGTGGCCGGGATGTTCTTCGGTGGGAGCGGTGGAGGTGCTGCAAAACAGAGCGGAAAGAGAGGGGCTACATTCAGCTGCACTTTGGGAATGTGCATGACTTCGCTGGGAAAGGGGGATCGGGCAATGTCCTGCCGAGCTCACCACCCAGGACATTACTGAGCAACAAGGAATCACTGGTGGCCTTTTCTGTTGGGCTTTAGAGTCATAGAACGATTTGGGTTGGAAGGGACCTCAAAGATTATCCAGTTCCAACCCCCTGCCATGGGCAGGGACACCTCCCACTAGAGCAGGTTGCTCAGAGCCCCGTCCAACCTGGCCTTGGACACATTCTGGGATGGAGCATCCACAGCTTCCCTAGTTGACCTGTTCAGGACATTTTCTGTTGGCTTTTAGATGTTTTTCTGTCGAGTTTTGGATTTGAGATGGTACTCACGTTTCCAAAACCTGAATTACCATTTTAATTAAAACCTCTGGCCTCTGAGGCACGCATCTGCCTCCGCATTTCTCATGTGCCCATCCCGCATGGATCCAGGGTGCACACGCGGGAGGAGGAACATGGTGGCTAATTAACCCAGCCCTGCTTTACGGGGGCATTTGCAAAGCAGATGTAAATAACTTCTGAGTTAGATCCTCCCAGAAGAGCAGACTGGGAAGCACCGTGGCACTCCACAGCCATCGAAATGAGTGTCACAATCCCCTTGGCAAGCTCATGATGTGGCCAGAGGTTGCTTTGACCTTGGCCCATCAGCCCCAGCCCATCTGGCAGTGCCAAGGGTAGGGTTGGCATGAAAAAGGTTGTGCTAATGACTAGAGAGTGGGGAGAAGGGAGCAGGGGAGCAAGGAAAGAATGACTTTGCAGCTAGAGAGGAGGAAAAGCTGCAGCTCCTCCAGCTGCGCCAGGCAGTGGGGAAAGAAACAAAGAAAGCCAGGGATTCAGGGCTGTGTTGCCCTGCCCTAAGTTAACCTGGAAAAATCCAGTGCTGGTGACCTTAAGTCCAACAAGTGTGTCATTAATCTGAGTCCTGGACAGGGTTGGGTGGGAAGGGACCTTTCGAGCTCATCCAGTCCAACCCTGTCCCTGCGGGGAGCAGGGCCATCTGCAACTAGAGCAGGTTGCTCAGAGCCCCCAACAACCTCCCCTGCAATGGGGACAGGGATGGGGCAGCCACCACCTCTCGGGGCAACCTGGGCCAGGCTCTCCCCACCCTCAGCACCAACAAGTTCTCCCTTCTCTCCACTCTCAATCTCCCTCTGGCAGTTCCAACCCATTCCCCCTCATTTGGTTGGAACAGACCTTTAAGATCAAGTCCACCCATCCCCCCAGCCATGCCAGGGCACCACTGCCCCGTGTCCCTCAGCATCACATCTCCAGGGCTTAGAAACCCCTCCAGGGAGGTATTATCAACCCTCTGTTGCTCCTCTACCCTAATGCTCTGCAGCTACAGGCAAACCAGGGGAAGAAAAGCCCTCTCATGATTGAAATGTTAGAGAATTGCACAGTACCAGGAGTCTGGATGAGGAAAAGCAGAAAAATTGATTTAACTTCTGTATATATTAATTTGGTTTTGGGTGGAGAGCCTGCACGATGACTTACTTCCAGTTGGAAAAGGTCTCGGTAGCTTTGGGGACTCTACGCTTGGGTTGACGGGCTGGACCGGGCCCCATATCTCAGGCTGATCTAGAGCAGCTGAAAAATAAAATAAATCAAATCAAGTCAATAAAAATCAATAAACCCACCAACGAAAGCAATGCTAGAATTAAGTATCTTCTTACAAATAGCAGAAAACAGATGAGATCTGTTCAGATGAGGCTTGTAAGGAGAGGAAACTAACTAGGGACAGGAACCTCTCGGTAATTAAAGACAGGGAAGGGGTTCTGTGATGTTAGATAATCACAAGCTTGCCTGGTTTTTAAACAGGACATGCAATTAGTTTGACACTCATGCTGCTTGACAAACAAAACAATGTCGTTTGTGCCTTCCGAGGCTTGGTACGTTCAGTCAAACGTTGCATTAATGGCCGAAATCGGCTGGAATTTTAGGATCCGCAGGAAAAAAAAACCCAAATACGGCATTAAAATGTAAAGATCCAGTTATATTCACAGAGATTATGGGGGAAAAAAACCCCTCTTCAGTATCTCATTTAAACTTTTTGCACTTTTATTTTGAGGGGTGGGAGGGCTCTGTGTAGAAAAATGCATGCAGAGTTTTAATTCGAAGAATTTAGTGGAGTAATTAATTACAAGACATAACGAGGCTACAAGTGGCAGAGCCGGGAGGAGAGGAGCTCTCCAGGAACAAACAGTTCTAGAGGGTGAACAGGGTTTGGCTTTCGGGAGAAGGAGCTTTGCAAGATCACTGTGCTTTGGGAAAACCGTAAAAAAGGGGGCTAGGGCTGGAGCAAAGTGTCCTTAGCCGCCTGTCCAGGAGAATACTTTTTTTGGGAGAAAAATGAGATTACTGAGAGACATCTCCATGGGCATGAGGAGCTGTAAAGTATCCCCACACGGCTCCATTTATGTATTTTTGAATTAAATGAGTGTGATGCTGCAGCATCGGAAGGCAAAGGCTGTAGTGGTTAAACACACCCCCTTCCAAGGGACTTAGGACATCACAGAGCTGGCGTTTCATTTCTAGAGTCAATAATTGAATATTCCTTAACTATTCCTTCAGGATCTGTCTCAAGACCACGTAATTAACTAACTGACCCAAACACTCGCTCTGTTTCCGTATAACCCATATAAATCTCGACCCCTTCACGCTCTGCTTTAATTCTTCTTCTTTCCTCTCCTTTAAGAGGTAATGCCCAGGGCTGCCCTGCTCCCTGGCAGAGTCAGGTGCCGTGAGCCATCCCTGGGGCATGGCACGGCCAGGGGGTCAGTGCCAGGAGATTCCAGCCATGTCCCCCAACTCACCATCCAGCTTCTGCTCCTCGAATGCTGACTCCAGCGGGGGCCCGAAGAGCGGTGCTAGTGCCGCAGGGTCCTCCACTGCTTTCTTGCTGTGGGATGAGACAATCAGAGAATCATTTAGGTTGGAAAAAACCTTTAAGATCATGGAGTCCACCCGTTCCCCCAGCACTGCCAGGGCACCACTGCCCCGTGTCCCTCAGCACCACATCTCCACGGCTTGGAAACCCCTCCAGGGATCAGGGGGACTCCACCCCTGCCCTGGGCAGCCTGGGACACGCCTGGGCAACCCTTGACACTGGGCAAGAAATTGTTCCTCAGCTCCAACCTCAACCTCCCCTGGCTGGGGCAACTTGAGGCCGGTTCCTCTTGTCCTGCCGCTTGTTCCTTGGCAGCAGAGCCCGACCCCCCCTGGCTCCAAGCTCCTGAATGAACTGGAGGGAGTTGTGGAGAGCCAGAAGGTCTCCCCTGAGCCTCCTTTGCTCCAGGCTCAACACCCCCAGGTCCCTCAGCCACTCTTCATCTATTTCAAGGATTGTCTGTTTGGGATGTGCTGAGCTGACCTCTGTTTTGTGGCCTGGACAAGTCAAGCCTCCCAGGAGAGGGGTTCCAGCCCTCCCAGCATTGCTGGGGCCTCCTCTGGCCCCGCTCCACCAGGTCCCTGTCTCTGCTGGGCTGAAGGCTCCAGAGCTGGACGTGGAGCTCCAGGGGGGGTCTCAGCCTCAAGAGGATGATGTGCCTGAACTTAGCCAGGTTGGAAAATTATCCCGATGGACTCTGTACTGACCTGGCAGGGTCTGGGGTTGGCGTGGAGCGCCGGGGCCGTGCGATCTCCTCACCTGTAGCACAGAACAGACAGCCCAGGGTTAGAGCTATTCCCCTGCCCAGCCCCCCAGCATCACCCCCAGTCCACCCAGACCCCGTGTTGGCAGGAGGGCTCACACCAGACGTGCTGCCAGCACAGCACATGTCCTGTCCCACACCTGCTATGGATGTGCTGGCAGAAAAAGGCCTGGGTTTTCCTTCAAATCTTATTTCTGCAGCAAGCTAGGCTCAGGAGCTGTGCTATTTCCATAGGCTACCCCAAGGATGTCCCACGTGGCATCCTTCTTTTGGGTGCTGTCATTTCTACCAAGACCACTTCAAAGCAATCCTAACCCACTCCCTTTTCCCCC
>WEIS01041215.1:0-26418 GCA_013389965.1 Todus mexicanus
GGGGTTGTTGGCCTCAGGTAGAGAGCTGCAGATGCTTAAGAAGGAAGAAAAGCAGCAACTGGTCATCTCCACTGGTGGTGTTTCCCTCTCCTGGTCTCACAGATGTGCAGAAGCGGATCTCATTCGGGTCGTCTCAAGAGCGGAAAATATTCCCTTTCCACCACGCTGCAGACCGGCTGGGAATCCAGCTGAGAGCCATCAGGGGAGACCCTGAGCTTGGGCCAGGCCGTTACCTGAGTGAAGAGGTAAGTTGTCCAATTTTCATGCTCAAAAGCTTGTCCTCCATAGAAAGGAGCCCAGGAGCAACAGAACCACGACCAGCTGGACACGGAGTCCCCCACACCTGCCCTGCAAACTCATTGTACAAGATCTCCACGTATACCTAAGAAAAGAAATTCCCCTCCTCTTCCAATCATACCAGTCCTCCAAGCTTCAGCTGCCCCAGTGTTCAACTCCAGCAAGGAATCAGAGGAATTAATGGGAATAACGTGTTGCTCGAGTACTTCTGCCCTTCCCCTGATGCAAATGGTGTCTTAGAAACGTCAGTAAGACACTTTTGCTTTTGAACCACAGAGAAGCAGCCTCAGATACGCTCTGGATAACAAGCCACTGAGCAAGAAAGGCTACGTAATAGGAGCAAGGACAGGCCAGCGATTCATACCAGAGCCACAGGTAAGAAAAAAACGCTTCAGAGTGGCAGAGCTGCTGCTTTGCAAGAATTTTAGGCTGTTCCTGACATAAACGATCAGGTTTTGATAACATTTGCTGGGGCCTCCTCCAGCTTCATAGATGTATTATCTTCCTATAACTTAAGATCTCTTTACACACAGCCCAGTGGGAGGTGTGGAGCCTAGAGACAGATGAGCTCTGGCAACATCAACACACTCGTTTGCATATAGACATTCCTTTGTATCATATACACCCCCGGGGAAATGTATCTATTGAGGCAAAACCTGGGAGGAAGCTCAGCTATACCTGAACAAACACGCCGCGTTTTCTGGCCCGGCTTCTCTAGAATAATAATATATTAGCAGAGAAATTGTCTCTCTTGCAGACGGTGACTCCCAGCCCAGTGACATACCAGCCATTTTGGCAGAGAGAGAGAAAATGCCAGCCTGCCTACGCTCCATTTTCGGCGAAGGCACCACGATTTCCAGATAAACCTTTGGAGAGGGAATTTTTCCCTGGGTAACGCAACTCTTTTTCTTACATTTTTAATACTAAGCAGGAGTACTCGCAGAGAGAAATGCCTAAGATGCAAATGGAAGACAGGCACCTGAGTTCCTTAGTAACGTCTTTTTATCTCCAAAAAGCTCCCCTGCTTTAGTGTTTAATTTTGCATGATGACTAAAATACCACAACATGCGTTTCTTCCATGGATTGAGGTAAGGCTGGTAAATCCTGGTCTTGCAAACATCACAACCAGCTCCAGAAACGAGATACTTTGTGCCTGTTTTCTTTAGACCTGGAACTTACGAAGGAGACAAGCAACCGCACAAAAAAATCACTTGGCCAATGAAGTTTGGGTCTCCCGACTGGTCTTTAGTGCCAACGCCAGCACAGAGGATGCTAAGAATGGAGGTACAGAAGGTAAGGATGGGGATAAGGGGTCGTTATTCCTGGCTCAAAACTTCTGACAAAGGAAATCTGATGATTACCTCCATGAATTTTCACTAAGCTCTGTCAACCTTCACTCACTGGCCTGCTGAGTACGTGGCTGTACTAGCCTGGAGCACAAGACACAAAGCAATTTCTATCAGAAAATAATGCTTGTTTGCACCAATGGTTAAAGCCCTCCAAAAAAACCACCTTCTATTAAGAAATTTGCTCATCCACAAAGGGAATAACCAAAGAAGACACTTCCCCGAGTAGCTCTGCTGACACAAAAACCTTTCTGATTTAAAACATAGCTTAAGGTTCGATGGTATCGACACCGTCTCACACCTTCTGAAGTCACTGTCATTGCTCTAACAGACAGTGGTTGCCTTTTAGATGACTATAGATAAAGAATTCAGGAAACACCGAAACCGAGTGGCCTACCTGAGTTTGTTCTACAGCTGAGGAGCCGGGGCCGCTGCCACTGCCCATCCTCTCAGGCCTTGCCTCGCTTCCCACCTGCGGCCATCTCCACTACCCAGCCTCTCCCAATAAAATCATTTCAAAAAGAGGACTTTCTTGCTGCTAGTTGTGCTTACCTGGTATCGCAGCAGGCGTTTGGATGCTGCTGGGTCCCGCACAGAGTTCCCCTGCACCCTGCTTCCCTCCCCCCCATCAGGGATGGTGGTCATTTTCTCAGAGCCACCATGGAAACATCTCACCACCCCTGCTGGACACAGCTTCCCTCCCCACGGAGAGGTTTTCTCCCCCAAATCCAGCCCTCTTTGGCATTGGAGAGGAGCCCCAAGTGCTCCTCAGCACTGGGAGCCAACACCACCATCTTCTCCTCAGCTTTCCCCCAGCCTCCTCGCCACCATCTCATCTCCAACAGATGCTCCAAGCCAGGCCCAGGGGTTCCCCCTGAGGAACACGGGGGCACAGCCACCGGCACTGCACTGCCCTCGGGGACGTTCAGAGAGAATACAAGGGCTTTGGGCACAGACTATAATATTAAAGTAGCAAAGCAAACACCACAGGGAAAGAGGCCGTGCTGGGGCACGCAAGAGCAGATTGCCTGCAAGACGTCTTCTACGGAAGATATTCTCAAGCAATGGGCTGCTAATTAAGAATCTGGCCATGAAAATGAGTCTGAAACTGCAAGGTGCTGGCAGCCATCAGCAGTTGTTTCACATACAACTCAGGCCCTAGGGATTTCTATAAACATTTACAGACCTCCCCACGCAGCCTTAACCTGTCTGATCACAAGCTTGGTTCAATCTCAGGGGAAAACTAAGAGCAGGCAACCTTCCTTCTCGGTATAACCACCAGTTACCACGCAGGCTTTCAAATTTTCTGGGTCTGTTTAGCTGTTTCAGTAGGAAATTTCACCCGTAGCCCAATTTCAGCTTCAAATTGTTCCAATTTCCCACTTTGAGCAGCCAACAGCTGCTCATGACCTGGCTTTTCTAGGCACCTTGGCCCCCTTCCTCCCTCCCTCCCTCCCTCCCAACCACAAGAGACCTCTTTGTAGCTGCAGCTGTCAAAAAGGGATGTACTTGCAACGTTCAGAGTTGCCCTTTTTTTTTGGTGCAGTCCTTTGAAGGAGGGGCTATGACTCACTGGAAATTGTACAGTCCTAAGACCTGGGGTTTACAGCTGTTTAAGGCTTCATCTTTGTATTCAGGGCTGATCCTGCAAACTTCACCTCCATCTGTCCTGGTTTTCTAATCAGGAGAAAAATACACATGTAAGAGAGGACGTCAAAGCAAGAGAGCAGTAGCTATAATTCTGCAGTTCCTCTCAACCATCTGTGATCGGAGAAACCTTCTACTAAAGCTTTTGCAAAACTGGTGGCGTTTCAAGAAGCACTTTGTCCTCCCTGAACGCATTTCTAATGAGCAAAAGGTTTCGGTGGCAAATTCTCAACCTTCTCAGCTCTCAAGCACTGCCGTGGAGAATGGAAGAGATGTAAGAGGGAAAACACATCCCTCTGAAAACACACCCAGGCTCCACTCAGGTGCTTTTTCATTCCTGAAACTTGGAAGAATTCAGCCAGTTTTGCTTGCGGGAGATAAAATTCCTTTTATTACGAACATAAAAATTACTGCTTTCATTCTACATTTTTCCCCTACCCAGCGAGGGATTTTCTCATTACAAAAACTGCTTCATCCAAGTAAAAAAAAGATAGAAATTTGGATCTGTACATACATACACAAGGTCTCTGTACATTTGTTACTCTGTACAACCAAGGCACCGACAGCAGCGACGATGGCACATGCAGGACTCTTTCGCTAGAGACGTTATTTCAGATTGTTTGGCAGGAACCTTCAGCATTTAGCTGCTACCCCAGGAAACCACGACCTGCCTGGCAGTCTGGAGCAGGCAACCTTTGCTCCCTCTCCCAGCACATTTTCATCCAGAAGTGATGCTGGGGAGACGGGACCAAATTACAGGAGTCTTTAGTCCAAGAAACCTCTATTTACCTAAGCAAAGGTTGAATGAAAATGGAAGCAAAACGAAGCCAAGCCAACAACTATAAACGCCCATCAGAAAGTCTTCAGCTCTTGGGAAATAAAGGTGAAAAAAAGAGTGATTTCTGTTGACAAAAAGCCATTTGAGGAGTGAGAACAGAGCAGATAAAAATCGTGAAATCAATAGCACGGCCTCGCGGCCCGCGTTCAATACAGCTTCATTCCACAGCCCAAGTTTTTCAGCACAGCATCGTTCCAAACAGCTGGCGAAGGCGTGAACTCTCCAAGGAGTTGTGCTGTGTTGAAACCAACAATAGAACTGAAAACCAGCCCGAAGCAGCTGCTCGATCTCGCCATTCACGCTGCTAGAAAATCATCTCACCACGCTTAGTGGCTTTTAAGTTAGAAGTGCAGCTGCAGCCAGAAGAGTGAGGATAAAACGCCACCTTAGCTCGGTATTTACACTTCACTCTCCTACCAACACATCAGATGCCTTTAGTTTATTCTAAAAGAAAAGCCTGTTTTGTTTTTACCTGCCAAGAATCCAAAGAAAGGAACCTCTCTGGGGTTTTTCTGCCTCTGTTAACACATGCTCCTTAGATTATAAAGCCAGGCAGGGCTGATTGCAGAAGTCTCTTTTCTAGCCTGCCAGGCAGCCACAAAGGAATTATGCCTTTGTATTCTGCAGACCCTGCTGGGAAGCACCGAGCAGCAAGAACCTTCGTGTTCCCCCGTCTCTTCAGAGAGCGAATCCTGCCGACGGTGAGAACAAACCGAAGTAAACGAGCCAGTTCCCATCCATTACCTGGTGGCCTTCCAGGCTTTCAAGGCAATTGGCCCTTGACGGTTCCAAGTCAGCAGGAGAGCAGAGGGGAAAGAGGGAGCGCTGCAAAGCAGGATGAGAGTGTAGTTCACTAGGCAGTGAGAGATTGCTTTTCTGCTTCTGCCGCTTGGCTGGATTTCCTCTCCCATCTCGCTCCATGCCTCTCACCCACAGCAGCGGAGGTGAACCCCCCCGGTCTCTCTTCCTCTGAGCAGCCAGCTGGTTACACCTCACTTCTTTCTACGGATCTTGGGCTTTTTCACTGGCCGGAGGTAGGGATTATCTATCATATTTTCCTCCCCATTCCGACTGCCTGACAGGGAGGTGTTCTGCTGCAACACTGAAGCGTTCTCCTTTTCAGGTCCTGAATCATCCTGCCACATGAAATAAAAAACAACATAAGCATGAACAGCTGAAGTTAGGCTAAGCAAGGCTTAGAAGTTCAGATCACATAACCTATGGGCCAAACAGATCATCAACAGCCAAGATAAACAGCAGCGCATAAAAGGAGCTGCATTAAAGGTGAGGACTCCTGATTTCTAACACAGCAGATCCCTTTTGGGGGATCCCAGAACAATCCTCTCTCCCCTAACACTGAACTGAAGCTTGTGCTGAAAGCTCGTGATCCAGCCTCATTTTACACTGCACCCTGCAGGAAGTTAGAGAACCATGACGATGTTTAGTCACTCACACCTGGTAGAACCCAACCCCCGCTGCCATTTTCCACCCACTCTGCCCAGCTGCAAGGAAGATGGGCAAAGAACCAGGTTTCAGAAGTTTAAGAAAGCGGGGCCCAAGAGACCTCGATCTCTCAGGCTGGACGTACCGTGCTCATGTGCAGGGGGAGGTTCTCGGTGTCTGGCTGGTCGTCTTGCTCAGATGAATCCGTTTCTTCCATTTGCTGCATCTCCAGCTCGGAAGGGAGCAGAGCTGTCAGGTAGGGCACAGTGAAAGGCCTGGCAGCGATCACTAGGGTTAGAGACAAGGATGCCGTCAGCAAGCTGGCAGGAGACTCCGCAGCTCAGAGATTACCAAGCCCAAAGTCAACCAGCTACTTTCCAAACATTCTCACTGGTTCAAGTTTTAAACACACACACTCTTTCCCTGCTGCTCCCAGGGATCAGGAATGAAATCTGCTGTCCCTAAAAGACGGCAATCTCCAATGTTCTGTTTTCTGAGGCTTCTTTTTGAATTTAGCACCTCTCAGCCAAGGCCTTCACCACCAGCAGAAGAAAGTGAGCCTTTGGTGAGGGTAGGAGCCTACCATTTAGCTTTGCATGCCCATTTTAAATAGAAAATTCCTCTTTTCCCAGATTTCCAGCGCCTCAGAAGGGGAAACAGAACGTGATCGTTCAGTGCTCACCTCCTGCACTAGCAAGAACTTAATGCAGTGTGTACTTGGTTAGAGAACTGTCATTGAGAGCACAAAGTGTCCTAGAAAACTCACATGGGAAAGTGCTAACGTCATCTTTGAAGAGACTCTGCGTTTCGCCCGTCTTAGCCATGAAACGTGTGAGAGCTCTTTCAACATCGCGCCGTTGAGATGCCGCCTTTTCCCGTAGGACTTGATAATCAGACACAGGCTCCCGGTACGTCTGTGGAGCAAGGAGGGGAAAAACAACAGGGTTAGTGAATGCAATGCAGACAGCTGAAGTTCAAAACGCTACAGGGACGCAGATGCCACAGGCAAACATTGACCTTGATTGATTTTCAGTGAGCTACAGATGCCAATCAGCCAGAAATCTGCAGCGAGGGCAACCCACAAACAACCAGTGATGTATTATTAAGCCAAGAGAAGCAGTGTTTAGGATAGAGTACCAGCACCGCAGTGAAAATACCCAACTCCTGGTGTCAGTGACTGCAAACAGACCCCAAATGACAGAAAATATCTTGGTTTTCACTCACTGGTGTCTTGATGTAAGTGTGAGGATCTGGAAACTCAGGGAAATGGCCAGGAATGTGGGATGGATGAGGCTTGTTCTGGCCGGCAGTCAGGGCTTTGGGAGTCACGGGCTGGTTTGTCACAGGAGCTATGGTTAGAAAACACAAACGCACACAAATCAGCCACCTCCATCCTGCCAAGAGCGAGGCATGAAATGCAAGCTCATACCGAGCTGCATCTCGTATAAATGGGACAGAGCACACCCCACGAGCAGCAATTTCAGCTTCTGTTTGGCACCTCAGAAGGGAACAAGGATTCCTTGGCCCCTCTCTCCTACACAAGGAGGACAAACCCATCGGGAGGGTTCTCATGCACAACGAGGATGCTGAAGCAAAGGCAACTGATTCGGCAGAGGGGAACCTTCCTTCACCCATTAGAGAGTCATTACAGGAGTCCTTAACACAAACTGGATGACCCGTCAGAAAAGCAGGAGCTCTCTGGAGGCCAGCAGAGAGGATGGCAACTTAATTCCAATTCCCTGCGTAAGAAGAGCAAGGATTTCCCACGTACGGGCAGTGATGACCATCCTCTGGGAGCGCTTGGCGTATGCGGGAAGCGTTTCAACGTTGAACCCTGAAACACAGAAAAGGAAACAGAAATCACACCCATCAAAAATCCCTTCCCTTAGGCTCCTCCAGATTTTTTCCAAGGGGCTCCAAACTACATGAGAAAGAAGAATCACTATATTCATCTGCAGTAGTGGAACCCGAGAGCTCATGTGAGGCTGAGACGAAACAGGGGGAACGAGTCTTCCTACCAATGCGCACATCCCAAAGCTTCTGCAACTGGAGTTAGTGGGACCAGTCAACTACTCACCCATTTCCACCAGAGTGACCACTATATCAGAGAGGGTCGGCTGGGTTCGGGCCGTGTGTTCACAGTAGGACTTTGCGCTCCTTCCAATTTCGGAAATATCTGAGGGGGGCAAGACAAAACATCACCACATTTTTGACGCAGACAGTGACCACGCATTTGTACCAGCCCAGTCGTAGCCTCAGAGGCATGAACTTTTAGCAAATTTAGCAAGGAATTAAAAAACAGCTTCTAGAATTCATTGCCTTGCAGCCCGTGTATCTAAAATTAAAGCATGTGAAAAGCACGGACACGCTAAAGATCAGAGTCAGATGCTCTCCACAAATGCAAACGGCAGATGTGCCAGCACAAGCATGAAAAAGAAACCCCTCTTGAGGGGATCTGTGTGACTTTGCTGGACCCCCATAAAGCTGGACACTCACAGCTCTGTAACATCTCTGTCAGCGTCTCCACCGCGGCCTTTTCGGCGCTCTCAAAGCCGGCTTCAGTGAGCAAGGAGCTGACCACCACTTGCAGAGTCCTTCTCCGAGCCAGGTAGTAGTTATCCGCAGGCGTGGTCGCATGTTTGCTGCCCGACCTCTGCAGACACAGACACCCACACCCCAGCCCCGAAACGAGAGCTCAGAGAAATGAAGCCACCTCCAGAAATCAAAAAGGAGCAGCGAGACCCGAGGAGCAGGTACTGGGAAGGGTGAGGGAGCTGATCTTGCCCTGGCACTGCTCTAGGATGGGCTCTGTGACATCCTGGAGTGCTGCAGGCATGGCTGTCTGTGCCTAAAGGCGAGAAATCGGCCCTGCCCGGCCCCCACTGCACATGTGCACATGTAGTACACACAGGTATACACAGACACCTACATAAATAACCTTACACACACAGAGATTAGAGAATCATAGAGTGGTTTGGGTCAGAAAAGAGCTTTAAGCTCATCGAGTCCACCTGTTCCCCCAACACTGCCAGACCAAGTCCCACAGGAACTCGTCCAGGCGGCTTTGAAACGTCTCCAGAGAAGGAGACTCCACAACCCCCCTGGGCAGCCTGGGCCAGGCTCTGGCACCCTCACTGCAAACAAGTTCCTCCTCAGATTCCAGTGGCACCTCCTGTGTTCCAGCTCACACCCGTTACCCCTTGTCCTGTCCCTGGTGCCATCGAGCAGAGTCTGGCTCCATCCTCCCGACACTCGCCCTTTCCGGATTTCTAACCAGGACTGAGGTCCCCCCTCAGTCTCCTTCTCTCCCAGCTCCAGAGCCCCAGCTCCCTCAGCCTTTCCCCAGCAGGGAGATGTTCCCCTCCCTTCAGCATCTCTGGGGCTCTGCGCTGGACTNCGCTACTCCCCGCCTCCCTGAGGCCATCCAGCCAATCAGCGCCCGCCTCCCCTCAGCCTCCCCTCGCAGCTCCCCCCCCCACGGGGGCTAGGCCGCGGCCGCCATGGAGTGAGCGACCCTCTGCCTCTCCGCCCCTCCGCTCCGCTGCCCGCTGCCTGCGGCGGGACGAGACCGGCTAAAGGCCCCGAGTCCCCGTTGAGCAGCCGCCGTTACCGTGCCGGAGCTACCGGGCGCCGCGTCGGCCATCTTGGAGCCATAGGAAGCTGTGCGCATGCGCCAAGGTGAGACGGACCGGAAGTGAGCTTGAGCTGAGCGCGGGGCATTGTGGGAGTTATAGTTTGGGAGGGGAGGCAGAGAGCCATGGGGGGGTGCGGCCTCTACCCCTGCTTGTACCCCTGCCTGCCCCCCTGCCTGCCTGCCCCCCTGACTGCCTCCTTGCTTTGCACGAGTGTTTTATATAAATAAAGAATTAGCCGGTTTTTCTAAAAATAACGGAGATTTTTCTGAAAAATCTGGCAGACTGGGAGCCCCCTCCCCCGCCAAGCGAGAGGAGCCACCTTTCTTCAGTAGTTCAATTTAAGGAGAGGCGCTGCAGTTGTGGGGAATGAAATGTTGCTTTTGCAGGTGGAAATGCTTAGCGTTAATCACATGGAAGGAGTATTGAGTTACAGAGTCACAGAGTAATTAANTTTTTTCTGTGATAAAAATTCCAGAACTCAATACGGCCTTGGCTTTTTCATACAGTTATGTTTATTGTCCAACAGTGGTGCGACTCCTTGGAGAAAAGGAGACTGAGGGGGGACCTCAGTCCTGGTTAGAAATACGGAAAGGGCGAGTGTTGGGAGGATGGAGCCAGACTCTGCTCGATGGCACCAGTGATAGGGCAAGGGGTAACGGGTGTGAGCTGGAACACAGGAGGTGCCACTGGAATATTAGGAAAACTTCCTCTCTACACAGCAACCGCCTTTGGGGCGCGGCCCCTTTAAGAACTCTTCCCCTGCGGGCACTCCCGCCTTCCGCCAGCCAATCAGAGAGGAGAAACCACTGCCAATCACTCGCTGCCGCTACTCCCCGCCTCCCTGAGGCCATCCAGCCAATCAGCGCCCGCCTCCCCTCAGCCTCCCCTCGCAGCCCCCCCCCCCACGGGGGCTAGGCCGCGGCCGCCATGGAGTGAGCGACCCTCTGCCTCTCCGCCCCTCCGCTCCGCTGCCCGCTGCCTGCGGCGGGACGAGCTCGGCTAAAGGCCCCGAGTCCCCGTNAATTTAAGGAGAGGCGCTGCAGTTGTGGGGAATGAAATGTTGCTCTTGCAGGTGGAAATGCTTAGCGTTAATCACATGGAAGGAGTATTGAGTTACAGAGTCACAGAGTAATTAAGGCTGGAAAAGACCCCTAAGATCATCCAGTCCAACCTTTCACTCTAATCTTTATCACCCCTGAGACATATCCCTAAACACCTCATCTCTAAGCCCTTTAAACACTCCAAGGGATGGTGACTCACCCCCCTCCCTGGGCAGCCTGTGCTGATGCTGGGCAACTCTTGCAGAGTAAGAATTCTTTCTAATGTCCAGCCTAAACCTCCCCTGGTGGAGCTTCAGGCCGTTCCCTCTTGTCCTGACATTATTTTGATCTAGGTGATCCTGCTCCGAAGGGGGGATTGGACTAGATGATCTTTTAAGGTCCCTTCCAATCCCCAACATTCTGTGATTCTGTGATTCTTGACCGCCTTGTCCCAGGGCTGAGGCGAGCGCCGCTGTCATCTCCTAGGGTGTGTTGAAGCTTGAGGGTCTCCACCTTTTGGGGAAAGCTCTCCCCTTGTCCCTGCAGGGGACAGGTAACCAGGAAAGCAGAACCTCAGCTAATGGCATTGCACATGCTCTGGAATAACCCACATTCCCGTTAGGAATTTATTTATTTATCACTAATAAAAAGTTTGAAAAACACCAGCGGAGTGCCAGGAACCCGGTAACCATGGGAGCGCTGAAGGTTTTCCTGCCGTAAGCATCACGCACTCGTAGCTCGAACCTCGGTGTACCAGCTTGCACGCTCAGATCTCTCGATCAAAGCTTTGGTGTCGGTTCAGTGTTTCAGAAAAGACAGAACAGGAAACCCCCCCCCGCCACTACAACTCCCACCCCTGGCTTCCTGTTCAAGTACATGTGTGGGAGAGCAAGAACATTGTGTGAACCGCTCACCGCTTGTGATTGGGGGGGGGAGCTGTGTGTGTGTGCGTAAAACAGAGATGTAAACAACAGCTGCCGCGCTGGGAATTAAAGGTCCTGAGCTCGGGTGGTTTGGGTGGCAACGCAGCTTCCACCCGCTGCTGGCTTTTGGGCAAGGACAGCAGTGAAATCCGTGAGCGGCCAGGGAAAGCCGGGAGGCAGAGGAAGGGGGAGGCTGGATTGTTCAAAGCGAACGCGCCCGCAGAAGCAAACTTCTTGATCATCAAAGGTAGGAGGCAACCTGGGTTGAGAGGCTGCAACTGTGATCTAGAGGGCAATCTTCTGCCTGAGGTGCTGAGGGATGAGCCTGGCTGTTGGCGGAGAGCTGGTGGAATAGAATTGGGCCAAGGATGTTAAAACTCCCTCGAAATGGCTGCATGTGAAGGGCTCGGTGCTGAGCGGGGATCTCGCTGCAGTTCGCGTGTGGGTATTCCCAGTGTGTCAGGGTTCTGCCAAGCCGTGAGGAAGCCGCTTTGCTGTCCCTCATCAGGGATGTCCGTCTCTGCCAGGGCTTTCTAGGGGAAAAAGACCTAGTGGTGCCCCTCTGCCTTCCTTTCTAGTGGAGCTGGGGCCAGCGCTCAGCCCCTGAGAGTGTTATGAAGAGATGTAGGGCTGTGTTTAAAGATGCTGAGCCCTCGTGTCTTCCAGCTGAGGAGCTTCTGGAGGTCTGCATGCTCGTGAGCAAGCCGCCACAGTAGATTAAGTGAAAAGAGGGGAGATTGAAGTGCTTAATCTTGAGAGGTTGCAACCTGGGTGACTTTTGAGAAGTGTTTGACTCTAATTGTTTGGATGCGAAGGGAACTGTGGTGGGTCTGGATTGAAAACATCCGTGTGGTGCTGCTGCAAACACAGGTTTGGGCTGAGCTAGAAGTGTCTGGAGGAGCACAGGGGGAGTTTCAGACCGCTGGGGCCATCAGAAGCACCGTGTCTCTGTTTGCCATAGAGTTAGTTGAACGAAACTACAAGTTGCTCTTGTAGCAAATCCAAAGGATGAGCAAAAGGGGAAGCCGGTGCAGAGAGGTGCTTTGCTGAGGAGAGCTGTGTGCGTTTGAGTACGGAGGAAGGCAGCGTTTTCTCCTCATAATGTGCCAGCCCTCGCGTGCAGCAGGGGGAAAAAGGGAGAACAAGTTGAGAGTAGTGATGTGGAGCTTGATGCTGGAATGATTCAGGTGGGAGAGAGTTGGTGTCGGGACCCTGTGAGGAGTGAGGGAGCAGCGTGCACGAGTTTGGGGTGCATGCGGGTCAGGACTTCATGCTGCTCTTATCTCTGCTGCTCTTCTCTCCACTGCTAACTCACCTGGGTCTCTCCTCTGCTCCCTTGTCTGTGCAGTGAGGAGGATGAGGGTATTACTGAGTTATCTTGGAAATTGTGAGGGGTGAATATAGCACAGAACTCACCCATAACTCCTGCGTGTTTTGTTCCCTGAAGGCAGCCGCTTCTTGATCTCTTGCATTCCCCGTTTGATTCATGTGTGGGTGCTGTTGGCTAAATAAGCCCTTCACAGCTCTCTGCTGCCTGGTTTTTCACTCTCTTGGGAGTATTCTTTGTTCCTCCTTCCTAAAACTTCACAGACAAATTTCAGCGAACAAAACGGTTTAAGTCTCTAGCTCATTGCACTCCAGGGGCTTTGCTTTAGGAAGGGTTGTTGGGGCAGTGAGGGATGCTACGGGACTCTGGGCACTGTGTTAGTGGGGCAATGCCTTTTATTATTCTGGGCTGTAGTCCTGGCTCTGCAGCCAGCCTGCTGAGTAACCACTGCAAAATCTCTGCTCCTCTGCATTTTGTTTTCCCATCTGTAAGTACCGGCATTCCTTTCAGAGGTGAAAAAAGCAGCATCTGACGTTAAAACGCGCCCTTGGAAAGCTCTGCCCGGAGCTGTGCAGTCCATGTGGGACTCATCACGAGCAGAGTATCCAGAGCCTGGCAGAAATCCACTAGTCCAGGTTTGCGCAGTCCTAAAATTATAGATGCAACATCCCGCTGGTGTGGGTACATCATTCTTCCCTTATGCCTAGCTCCCTTCTGGTGGAGTGGGAATAAAAAACATCCATCAAGGTGCAGTTACTCAGGGATTTAAGAGTTTCTTGCACATCTCTCCAGTCCCTGCTGCTGTGAAGTAGCCATTAGCAGCCGCTAGAGGAGAGCAGCCAGCCGAGAGAAGAGGGGACCAGCAGAACAGGACCACTTAGTGCCATGCTGCAAGGTGTTGCCAGGGATCCAATCTGAAAGGGAGGGAATTTGGAAGCAGAACTCTGCTGGCAGTTTGTATCCAGAGGTGAAGGGTGGAATCTTTCTTTCGGAGCCCGTGGGAAGTGGGAAGTGACGCTGCCGCTGGAAGAGGTTGCCAATTGAGTGTGCCAGTTTCCTCTGGAGGGCTGTGAAATCGGGCATCTGGCAGCAAAATGAAAACGCAGGATGGCGATAGTCTGGGTGCCTTCCTGGGCATCGGGGCTTTCCCAAGGATTGGAACCTTTCCTCTTGCTTCCCATTCTCAGGAACAACAACAAAAACCCACTTTCGCTTTGCTTCGTCAAACCGAGAAAGGAAAAAAAGCTCATGTGCTTTTCCTCTGAATCACATGCAGATTGTTTAGAAGAAGAAGTAGGAGCTGGGATTCCCAGGTGCCTTGCCGCTAAACAGTTGCGTGACCCCAGACAAGAAGAACATTAACCTCGTTGAGATGCAGCTGAGCAGTTCCTCTGATCCAGACAATCCCAGAGGGGAAGCTGTAAAGCTTGTTGAAATTCATACTTGGAAAGGATAATGGGAACTGACGACTCTTTGGGCAGGGAAAGCCTGAGGCTTGGCAAATTTTTTGAGCCTGGGAGGTGCTCAGTGTAGCAGAAGAGCCCGCGGAAGCCTGGCTGTATGACCCTGATGTTTTAAAATCACAGCTTTGAGAGAAGTGGTGAAAAGGATGGAAATTACTGAGCTCAACGTAGCGGAGAAATTTTGCAGCATGTGTTAGGAAGCCGGGCCAAGGATCTAACATCCCTTTGTGCCCCTAAATTTCACTGTGTCTCTGGTTTGCTAGAGAGAGGTGCCTTGGACAGACCCAAAGCGAAGGATGGAGCTGCTACAGGTTGGTTTCTTTGCAGGAAAGGAGGCAGCTGCCACCTCCATGGTCTGGCTCTGCCCCAAGCCACCCTAGCGCTGTTGCCACCAGAGGGCACGTTGTGACCAGCGTGTTTTGATTTCTGAGCAAATTCATTCCGAAAAGCAAACAGCCAACAATGAATTGATTCCGATTCTTACACCCCTGAGCTGTGAGGCTGCCACCAAAACCCTCCCTGCATCCGTTTGTTACTGAAAAGCTCCTGTGAGCCCCTCGAATTCCTTGACTGGCCTGATTTGAGGGATTTTTATCATGTAGTTTGCCAGTGACAGACATTTGATCTGGAGAGGAAGCTGCTGCTGAGAGAATAACCTGCACATCTGAGAATGTTTGGGGTTTTTTCCCCCTACTGACATTGGCTTATGCCTCGCAAAAATGAAAACTCAGCTGCAGAGAGCTCATAGTCATGCTGCTGCTATTGGTTGGATTCTTTTATTTACATTTCGAGAAATAGTTGTTAGCGTTGTTACTCTCCTCTCCAAAACAGCAGCGGTGTTATTGTTGGCAAGATGCAAGCGTGCTAATTAAAGCTTCTTGAAGTAATCCCCCCCCCCTTGCAGATTTCATGCTGGTTTAATTTTCTTGCTGTTATTTGGTAGAGGAGGGTGAGCCTGGGGCTGGCAGCGAGGTGTGGGGATGCTGAGGAGCCCTCTGGATGGTGCTGAGGGGTCACATCTGGAAGCTACATTCACCTTCCAAAAAGATATCCCATGCACAGAGGGTAGAGAAGCGATTCCAGAGTGTCAAATACATCCGAGTGTGTGACTTGGGTGTTCCAGCCGTGGGGTTTTTCAGAGGAAAGCTTGAAGCTGTTTCATAAATAACCACAAGGGGAGAAGGTGGCTGGTGGTGGAGGTTCTTTGATGGAACGGAGTCATAACAAGATCCAGGTGCTGGAAGCACAGCTCAGCCCAGTTAAAACAGGAAAGAAGACGCATCTCTTCAGAGGGGAAGGGAATTGGGCTCCTCAAGGGTGCAGCATTGCTCCCAAATGTGTCACAGCTCCAAAGCCAAGACAGAGTGTCTCTCCAGAAGGTAATGCTGTAGTTCATCTGCAGGTTGTGGAGCTAGACTCAGAAATGGGGTGTTTATACCCAGAAATGGGGTGTTTACATCCCAAAATGGGGTGTTTATAGCCAGCTCCTCAGCAGGCAGTCAGAGCTAGGTGCTGGTATCCCTCTGAGGTTCTGCTTTATGGCAGCGTCCGTGCTGGAATTAGACCTTGAAGGGTGCCTGGCTCTCGTCCTCTGCCACTTAGCCAGGCTTCTCTCACCCTGTGTCTCCTCCTGCAAGTTTTGCTCCTTAAGGACGAGCCTCCAACAGCGAGGAGGTCCCAGGAGCTCCGTTTGGCCAAACTGGAATGTCAGAGCATCTTTCCTGTTTAAAGCAGGTCTGGAGTGGTTGATATTTGCCGGGCCTTTTATTTCAACACTTTTCAGCTGATGTAAAAAACGGTTTCTTCCCATCCCACCAGCTCATGGCTGTGTTTCTGAGTCAGTGCCACGTCTAATCCACCAAGCATGTAAACCCACACCTCCAGGCTGTCCAGAGGCTCCGCTGCCGAGAACTGGTGCAGACCTCTGGTCAGCTCGTCCTGCCTCATCGGTGACTCAGTAGATGTTCTTCTCTCCGTTCTGTCCCTCTGTTTGCCTGAAGCTTTAGGGTCCAAAGGTGACAAGGAGGAGGTGGGTTAAGTCTGCTTTTATTCAACTGGTTGGACGTGAACTTTATTTTCTGAGGAACAGCAGATGTTAGTTTGCTGAGAGGACAGGCAGAGGAACACTGGCAGGTTTAGGGGATGCTCTCCAGAGCAGATTCTTGCAGGTCTTCCCCTTCTCTCCTGCACTGGAGAGGAGAACGAGTTCTCTGCCCAGTCTTATCTGCAAGCTGTCATTCCGACTCCCCATCCTTGCTTTGGGCAGACTGTTTGCAGCTGCTTCGGATGTGCCAGATGCTGGATGTAACAGCCACTGATGCAGTCCCTTAGTATCAGGGATACTGCAAATCAAAATATCCCCAGCGGTGTTGGGGAGAGCCGATGGTATATCCAGTAGAGAGCTGGTATTTCTCTGGCCCAGCCCCTCTCCTGCCTTGTCAAGGAATGATGATGATCTGGCTACTGAGGACCCTTCAAACGAGCTAGAGGGACTCTGGGCAAAGAGACACGTTGCCTCTGCCTTGTCCCAAGCATGGATTGATCAGTCAGACCATATGTCTGACCCTAAATGTTCTCAAATCTTGAATCCTCCTCTTCTCACTCATCCTTGACCGAGAAGCGGCAAATGCAACGCGTAACTGCAGCAAACCCAGAATTCTCCATTTGCTGACCCCTGTACCCAAATGGCATATTTTACCTTGGGCCACGAGCCCATTCCCTTCCTCAAGTATCTGCCTGACTTTTAAATGTCATCTTCAGCAGATCAGACCTTCGGGCTGTCAGAGGAAGTACTGCATAGCAAGGTGGGCACCATCTCTCTTGTGAAGGAGACGTCAGGGTGAAAGCTGGGCCAGGACGATGTCTGTCTCCTGCACGCTTCCCTCTGTGGCTAACAGCTCGCCAGATGAAGCCATCTCTGCTCCGAGCCAGAGCCGCATCGCCTGTGCCTTTGCTCGTTTGCAAAGAGCGAGGTGTTGCCGCTGGCCCCGCAGGGTGACAGCCTTACCCCGGACGGAGCACGAGCGCTGGCAGCACTCAGCTCGCGAGAGGCCACTTACCGCAGCTGGGTTTCTTCCCGCTGCCTCTGACAAATAGCGCTGTCGTTTCAGGAAACCACACGGTGGGTGTTGTCTTTTCAGGGGACGGGTGGGGGAAGGAATCCTGCTCCTCCGCATACAGGCCTGGGGATGGGGTGGTGGGATCCCGCTGCTCTCCAGGACGGGCTGCAGGATCAGAGCAGGATGGAGCTGCCCACACTTTCCCTGGCAAGGAGCATCCAGGGCCAGCATGAGTAATTCCTGCAGCTCTGAGTGGGCTGACCTGGCTCTGCTTCAGAGTAGGACAACATGAAGGTTTGGAAGGTTCTTCTGAGCTGTGGTTGTATGATGTTGCCTATCCCAGCTGCACTCGAGGACCTTTTTTTTTTTTTTGAGCTCTTTCTATTTCCAAAGGACGGGGAAGCGGTTTGGATGGGTTCTGAAGAGCCCACATGCCTCAGCTGGGTCTCACGCATGGCCACGACTCGCTAAAGCTCTCCCAGGTTGGACTGAGGGGAGCCTGACCCAAGGGCTGTTAGTTTAGAGAAGCCTCAAATCGGTCAGACCTAATGGGAACCCAAAACTGAATCCCACCAGACATCCCTAGTCCTTGGGACTCGTGATGTACTGTTGCTCCTCAGGCTTTTCTTACTTGCCAGGCAGAGCAGTTTGTTTCTGTGGGGGCTTCAGAAGCAGCAGCGAGACACAAGGGGTGAGGCAGAGATAGAGGGTGGCAGCAGCTGTTCAGGATGTGTCGCTGATTCTGGGACATCTCCCGCCCTTTTTGGAAATCGAGAGTTTGGAGCAAGACAGAAAGAAAGAAGAAACAGCTGCTGATAAAGCTGCGTGGAGATGACAGCCCTATCCTCAACGGGCTGTGACCCACAGCCTGTCTCTGGGGATCCACACCAGCTGGGAGGCAACGATAGGCTTGGCTGCTTATTCTGTCTGATCACCTCCCTGCTCTGGGCACGGGGATGGATATCATCTCCCTCCCTCCCTTCCTCCTCCCACCCTCCCTCCCTCATGTCCCTCTCTATGCCTGAAGTTTTCTCCATAACCTGTGTGAACTTGTCCTGACAGAGCTTCTGGTTTGGCTCTGCTCGCTGACCTCCTGTTGTGCAACTCCTTAAGGACCTGTAGCCTTGGTCCCTTTGATGGTCCCACCTAGCGATGGTGGGCTGGGAAATCCCAGAGCATTCTCTGTCCCAGGAAATGCAATTCTGAAAAGGTACAAAAAAGAGAGCAGAGAACATGTTTGTGTGTCACTTGGGTTTGTCTGTGAAGGCCTCCACCAAACCAAGAGGCTGCTGGTGGAGCAGAAGAACTGATCTTCCCAGGGATGGTGGCAGTAGGACGCCTGCTGCAGCATAATGCAGAGGGTATTTGCTGGAGCTCAGGGGGACAAGTTTGTGGGGCAGAAAAGTCGCTTGGGCTGGCAGCAGGGGAGGCTTTTCCAGGGGCAGATGGGGAACGAGCGGTTCTGTGGCCGTGAAACTGTCTAGTTTGGCTGGAAGGAAGGAGATCTCTGAGACTGAGGGTCCATGGAGATGGGGAAGAGCGGCTCTGCTGGAGAAGGCTCCTTGGACAAGGAGAACGGAGATCTGTACCAGCTTCAGAGGGAGGGCATGTGGAGTCTGGCAGAGCACGTGTTTCCTCAGCCTCACCGGCATCAGGGTCTATTTTGGGGTCAGTCTTGAAGTCTGGGTCCTGAAGGTCTGATAAATCAAGTTCCCACGACCCAAGCAAAGATCCTGTGGCTTCAGGAGAAGAGCTACGGGCCACGTGCAGACAACTGCCACCACGTCGTCTTGTTTATTTGTTTTCTTTCTTTCTTTTTGGTCTTTTTTTTTTTTTTTTTACGATAACAAACGAAGGGGGTCCCCACATCTGGCTGCGGCGGTTAAACAGGCTCGATTTAATCACAGGCTGATATAGGACGCCGAGAGAAAGGAGGGGAAAAGGGTGAGAAGCAGAGAGCACCTGCTTCCCCCCACCCCCAGCCAGCGCGCCCCGCGCTGGGTCAAGCTGCACATGCGGGAGAGCCTCTTCTAAGCAGCGTTTTTCCATGCCTAGGGGGAAGGATGCTAAAATTATGACTGAAGTCCCTCCCAGGGCAAATCTTTTCTTGTTTCAAGAGCCTTGGCAGTGTTGATCCTCTGAGCAAACAGCAGGAGTCGGGGCTCTGGGATGCCCTGTGTATTGTGTGGTTTCTTGAGCGTGGATCAGAAGGTTCCCCTGCAGAACTCTGAGGTGCTGAGCTGCACCTCTCCAGCCCTAGTTTGGGGAGGGTACAGATATAGGTCATCGTGGAGCTGTTCCCAGCTGCAGAACAGATTCTGGGTGTATGCTGGCAAGCAGAAATGTCCCAGCTGGGGGCGGGGGGAAATACGCAAAGCCCGTAAGAGAGGTGAAACTTGGCTCTTCTGGCAGGAATCCCTTGGAATCAGGATTTTGAGGCTGGAACTCAACTGGGAAAGCCTGAGCAATCCCCGAGGAGATGGATCTTCCCCCAAGGAGCCAAGTGTTTTGCTGAGGCCGATGGATTTTGCCATCCAACGCAGCACTGGGTTTCTCTTTCCCCCTCGGCTAATCTTTCGCAGTGGGTGAGCATGTTAACTGAGACAGCAGGTTTTTTCCTAACACACACCCCCCCTTTTCCTCCCTCTCCTCCACCCTCCAACCTGGTTATCGATGAAAGCAGATTTGACATGTGATAGGTCCCAAGATAAAAGCGACGTTACAAGAGAACGTAAGCAACAGCTCGGAGGGAGGAGGAAAAAAAAGCCCCTGAAGAGCTGAGCAAGGCAGGAGCAGGGATCTGATGTCAGCCCCAGCCGCTCCTTGGCCCTGGGTGCAGCTGGGCAGAGGCCTGCCTGCTGGAAAGGGTTAATGGCAGGGCTGTTGCTAGGCTTCGGAGCCCTTTTGAACAGAGGTTTTGAAATCTGATTTTTCTTTTTTGCAACCAAGTGAGGTTTTTATCGACTTCCTATTTGAGAGCAGAAGTCGGAGCGGGTGCAGGAAGGCTGCTGCAGGACTTGCTGCTGCCCCACGTCCTTGCATTTAGGGAGCTGGCAATGCAAGAACCGCAGCTCAGGGCAATGGGTGATGGAGGGTAGGGAACAGCCCCAGAGTTCGCTGAGGGAAAGGCTCCTGGTTTACTCTTTGCAGCAGCCCCCACGCTGCATGTGCAGCCTGCTCCTGGCTGCTCGCTGCAGCATCGCTGGCTCCTCTCGCCTGTGTGCAGGGTTTAGCTGCCAGTAGCTACTGGCTTGTGTCAACCAGCAAAAGAAATGGTGGTGCCTCTGCCTGCACTGCCCAGGTGCTGAGACCCGCACCGGTGCCTCAGCACCACAGAATCACAGATTCACAGATTGTTAGGGATTGGAAGGGACCTCGAAAGCTCCTCCAGTCCAATCCCCCCATTGCCGCAGCAGGATCCCCCAGACCAAGTCCCACAGGAACTCGTCCAGGCGGCTTTGAAACGTCTCCAGAGAAGGAGACTCCACAACCCCCCTGGGCAGCCTGGGCCAGGCTCTGGCACCCTCACTGCAAACAAGTTCCTCCTCAGATTCCAGTGAAAACAGACAAGGCTCAAATGAGCCCTGCTGGGGGCTTGTAGCCCAACACTACATCCAGCAGCATCAGGAAAGGTGAGGAGCGGCACACCAGATGTAGATGGCTCCATCCTGCGCTTCTGTTTGTCTCTGGAGGTGTTTTGCTGGGACAAGGCAGGCAGAGTGGAGCACGTTGCCTGCTTCACGTAGATGGACCTGAATCCTCTTGTTCCAACCCAGGAGTTTGCACAATTTGTGTTGCTCCTTTCCATACACAGCTGGGATTTGCTCTTGTGAGGGTGTTTCACTTGCAAACAGCCTGTCCTAAACTCAAGGATTCAGGGACTTGTGCTCTTCGGGCCAGCTCAGGTTTCTATACACCCGTGTTTTATGGGAGAGCTGGGCCTGGGCAGGCACAGATGGACTCGAGGCTTATGGAAAGTACCTTTTAAACCAGCCCTCTTTAGATTTCTAGCCTGAGCCAGGAAATAAGTAAAGAAATAGAGATGGGAGGTCTGCCCATATTTATGTTTTTTTGGTCTGATGTATTTAATTTCATTGACAAGCAGAGCCTGGGTCAGCCTCTCCATTGGAAATACCCCAGAAAGCCTTGGATTTTGCAGAGATTTCCCAAATTCCTCAGCTGGGGAGATGACACTTCTCATCTTTACCCAGAAACAGCATTTTTCTGTTATCTCACACAGGAGAGAAGCCCATGAGGATTGGTCAGGCCACCTCTCTGGCCCTGGTAGGGTACAGATATGTCACTTGTCGTATGTTGCATGGTTTTAATCGATGCAGGGAAGGATGCAATCCCAACATTGCATGCGATGCCCCAAATCACCAACACCATCAGAGCCAGCACGCAGCTGAGGGGAGTCTCCGCTCTGCCTGGCATCGCAGTGCTGCCAACACGCAAACAGCTAAAGGCATATGAAAGCAGCAGCGACAGCACCAGAGCTGGAAAATCCTTCCGTGATTATAGCTGTGACAGCCTGAGCAGGGAAACTGCTGCTGTTGTGTAACGTTCCCACTACCGTCTCTTCAAAGACCTTGTGCCACGTTTGTTTTCTGCCTCCCTTGCAATTGTCTTGCAACTCTGATGCAACTGTGAAAGCTCCTGGAAACTGTCGGCTTGCAAAACGGAAGGGTTAAACGCAGGACACCGAACTGGCCTAAATACAGCAGCAGGGCTGGGGACCACCAGCATAATCTCTGCTCTCCGAATGTGATCTCTGCTCCCAAGCAGTGCTTTGCAGGTTCAGCTCAAAGCATCGTCCACGTGTGCAACCAGACGCAGGTTCCTTTGGCGCTTAGCTGGGCCTGCAAGGGTTCAGCTGAGCCAGGGCTGCAGGTGCACGACGTGGCGAGAGATGGGGAGTAGAAATTGGTCTGTCTTTAGGGCACCATCGCAGTTTTCAGCTGTGCATCCAACCATCAATCTCTGCAGGTGAGCGGAGATCGTTGCTGAGCATCTATTTTCTCCTTCTGAACTTCTGCTGCGCAGGAAGTAAATAAAGACTTCGGCATCTTTTTAACAGATTTGGCAGGTAAAAAGGAGTTTGCATATTGTGGCGCTCAAGGGCTGCTTCATGTTGCACATGGGAGCCTGTTGAAGTCCGTGGGGTCTCAAGGGTATAACTGGTGGCAAACATCAGCCCTGCCTCTAAAGCTTTTGTATCTGGCTGTCTCAGGACTGGCACCCTGCAGCCCTGCCTTGGTTAGTCACAGGCTAACCTTCCTGCTCATGGGCATGCAGGGGCTGAGGGCTCTCTTCTTTGCATCAGAGAAGGAATAGTCCAGGATTTTGATGGTTGGAACTGCAAAAGATACGAGTCTGGTCTTTGTCTTGCAGCATCTTCTATCCCTATCTAGTAGAAGAGCCCTGTCAGGCTCAGAACTACAAATGTACAGTCCCTGGTTTACAGTTTAGAGTTGATCTTCATTAGGAATAATCTGAAGCAGTATATACATGGAAAAAAGGCAAGATCTACTGTTTCCATGGGCATCAAACTGGTATATGGAACTGGGTGGATCTACTGACCCGAGCAGGAGTTTCCAGGGCACGCTGTTAGTGCCTGGTGTCTCTGGTTGATGTGTTCAGCAGTAAGAGCTGACACTTGGATGAATGCATCTCCTCTCTTTCAGATAGATCATAATCTCAGTCCTGAAACAATTCATGCGGACACTTGGCATCGCTTCATAACAGCTCAGTAGCAGGGGACAGCAATAGAGGAGAGTGTGGCTGGAGATGGGAGCTGGCCTGGCAGCAGACTGAGGAGCTGCTATGAAAAAAGGAGCAAATATTAATGCTGGAGGTTACTGGAAATCACTGAGTTGCTGTGAGAGCCCCAGGGCCCAGCAGCACTGGCTCTCCAAAGCGCTCTATGTACAGATGATAACGTAGAATAGATTTCCTGGGGGGATGTAGAGGGCTAAAGCAAAATATTAGGACAGGACTTGATTTGCGCAGGTTTTTGGGCTTGGACCCACTCTCTTGAGCCTATCCCAGGCTCTGGGCCCAGTCTTTTTACTTGGAGCAGAAGGAGATGAGCCATTCCGTGGTTCTGTAGGCTGTGGTACAGCAGCTGGACACAGCGGTGGGGAGCTTGGTGCAGGTAGGATGTTCTCTATCGATGTTCACACACGATTTCCTCCTCTACGTCGTGCAGTAGGTTGGATAACCAAGATTTTTAACCTGATTGCCACCTTCCTAAGCAAACCCACAGCGCCTGCATTGCCCATTAACCTGGTACCTTTGTTTCTTCAACCAGTTCAGCCCAGCAGAAGGGAGAAGCAGCATGTCCAGCTCACTTGGCTGAGAAAATAGTAGCGAGGGCAGCAAGAGGCGGTTGTCTAACAGCTCCCAGCCATACCAGGCGAGAGATTTTTGGATAGGAAGTGAAGAGCAACTTTTTCCCATGGGAACTACAGGGGGAGGCAAACGGAACTGAATGGGGGCCTCATAAATCAAAGACATACGCCTTTGACTTTCTGCACTGTAGCCTTGGGCAGCTGGTATTTATGTGCCCAGTCAAGAGTTTAAAAAATAAATAAATAAAAGCAAGCCACAAAATGCATGGATTATAAAAACTGCCGAGGTCTGTTGCTGGGTTCTCCTTCCATCAGCTTCAAAGTACTATAGAAAGGGAAACTGAGGCACGGTGCACAGAGTCCATTATACTGAGGGTCATGCAGAGCCTCAGCCCCACAGGGATGAAAACAAACTGGGTTTAGGTGCTCATGCTCCTCACCTCCACTGTTGTTGGGAGGGGAAAGGGTCAGGCAGTTCGACTGGCAGGGACATCCATGTCTTGTTCCAGTCATAAGCTCAACATGTAGCCCATGTGTTTTCTTCATCCAGAAGCAGCAGCAGCAGTATTCGTGCTTCCTGCTTGAGAAATCTCCATCATCAAAGCACTTTGCAGGTATTAACTCATTCATCAGCGTTCGGCTGCAGCGAGGGGATTTTCCAAAGCTGTCATTACTGGCCGAAGCTGGGAGCAAAATTGGCAGCAGCTGGGGTGGAAAGGAAGTTAGGCAGGCTTTAAAACACACAGGCCTAGGGAGAGGGGAGTCAGTGTGTAGGATCTTCTCCATCCACTGTCATCCACGTACCTTCTAATTTACCACTGATTAAAAGCAGGAGTTATTTTCCCTCAATTACAGACCCTTCCAGTACTGTCACCCCAATAACTGCCCCTCCCCAGCTCAGAGCTGATAATCAGCAGTGGAGATTTCTCTGTGCACCACCTTGGTGGTTCCTTTTACCCATCAGCAACCTCACGTTGGGCTGTGGAGGCAAGTCAAAGGCTTGGTGCTAGCTCTCAGTGTGGCATGAATCTCACCTTCTTTAGATGCTCCTCTTGTTCGTAGACCTTCCTGCCAGTGTGCAGCAGTCGATGTGCACTAGTGCAATGCATCCCTACCTCTGCCAGGCGACGAGTGGGTTCTCTTGTGTCTGTACGGATCTTCTATGGCCTGCTTGACCTGTAATTTTGGTTGCACACCTACCTCTGGAAGGGAAATCAGCTCTTCTCTCCGCCTTGCTGCCCTTTGTCCTCTCTGTTCCGAAGGATATGAGCCTGCCAATGCCTCAGGGCAACCTCTCCCTCTCACCTGGGCATTAAAAGATGATGCCAGGGGTTTACAGAAGCACTATCAGCCACCGTCCCAGTGCAGTTGTTTGTCTTCTCTCCCTTTTTGGGAGTAGCTAGATTCCGAGAAAGCCAGGCAGGGAGCCGCTGGAGCACAAAAGGACCTTTTGCTTATCTCTGACCTTTCTGCCAGGGATGTGTGTGTTGCAGGGTGGCCTCCAGGGCCCTGATAATGCAAAAGCTGGGATGCACGATTAGGCAGCGAGACACCATCTGCAAAGATCTGGTAAAGACCTGCGAGGTGGCAGTGAAGAAAGAAAATAAAGGAGGGAAGGATCCTATTCAAAGCACGATGAAAAGCCGAGGTGGAGGGATGTGAGTGACGTGGTGGGGCAGTGCTCAGGAGCAGGAGGGGCTTTGCCAGATGGTCAAGGGAGTGTTTGTAGCCTTGACGAGTTTCTTGCTGGTGAAGGGTGTAAGCAGCTGGATGCAGGAACCCCTGACCCTGGGTTTTACACTCAAACCCCAGCGCTGCCCCACCAGTTGCAGGCGGTGGTGAGCAGCCCACTCCTCTGCTCTCTACTCTGGAGCTGGCTGAAAATTTCCAGTACAAAGATTTGGAGGAAAATGCTGATTTTTTTCTTTATTCACTTAGGATTATATTAGAAGGAGTGAAAGCTTGGCTGCTGCACTGGTTGTAGCCACCCCCTTGGGCACAAAGAATCGTGGCCAGGTGGAAGCAAGGCTTGGACTTGAGCTTTGTCCTCCCACGTCCCAGGCCTTGCCACGGTGAGGCAGAGCTTTCCAGAATCACTTGCTGTGAGCAGCAAGACCAGGCACAGCTGGATTCTGAGAGAGCTGCAGCTCCTGTGTGTGTTGGCTGGTACCTGTGAAGGACTGAATCTATTTCTCAGTGGAAGGGTGATTTGAGTTTCTCTTCTCCTGAACTGCCTACTCATGTGAGACTTAGGGGAAATGTAACACCCTTGGTACCTTAACATGATCAAATCAGTCAGACTTGGCTGAAACTGGCCGAAGGATTAAGAATTTATGGGAAAGGGAGGCCAGACACACGCAGCAGGATTGCACAGGGCTTATTTCTTTAGAAAACAAGACTGGGAGCGCTGAGAGGCCTTGGGTTCATCCTGATGCAGAGCAGGAAGATTTTTGTGGGATGGGAAAAATGTTTCCTCCCCAGCTCCGGTCGGTGCCGCAGCGTAGGGAGACCCATTGCGGTGAGGCTGGGCTGCAGCGACGGGGCCTGGCCAGCCAGCCAGCACCACAGGGTGTGTTTATGTCCAGCAGCCTCAGGAAAAATTCCCCTTGATGGCGTCACAACCAAATCCTGCTTCTCCCACTCCGCAAAGGACAGGGGAGACAGCGTGAACTTGAGGTAAACAAGGAGCGAGTGACTGGGCGGGATAGAACACATGCATCTATTTATTTTCAGGTAGCAAAAATCAAAGCCTTTCCCAGCCTCTTTGGAGAAAAACATCCTCTAAAGCGTCTTGTTTTGCTGAGGCCTCTCTTTCCCTCGAGCCGCTTGCAGCGGCCGTGGTGGGGTGGCGGGCGGAGGGACGCTGGGATCCCCGGTGCAGATGCTGGCAGCCCCACCCTGCCAGCCAAGGAACCGCACGCTCAGTAGCCACCACGTACCAGGGTGACGTAGGGTCAGCCAGGGTGTAGCCTCTGATAATTATCTCTCTCTGGGGCTTGAGAATATTATTACTTTTTTCCCCCCAGATTGTTGGTTCCCCCTCCCCCCCC